>SJYA01001223.1:1258916-1344718 GCA_006410615.1 Neotragus moschatus | reverse complement strand
TGGGGCGGGGGGGGCAGCGGCAGTGGGTGCCTTGTAATCAGGTTACCTGGAGAGGCTGCCTAATTTTGTTTTGTAGGCTGAGCTCTTCTCTAAGACAAAAGGCTTCCTTGTTGAAAGTAGAAATGAACCCTCCTAGAACATTTTGGAGTTTAGTTTGTTGTAATATTTAAGTGTTTGGATGTCACAGGCACACTGGGGCAATGCTGATTTCTAGATGGAGCTGTGACCTGGATGGCTCAAGACAGCCCTTTCAGTGTAGCTCTGTGACTTATTTGACATAAGATTTTAAAGCTTCAGTTATCTTCTCGTGTGTGTGTGTGTGTGTGTGTGTGTGTGTGTGTGTGTGAATGTGTGCTCAATCGTATCCAGCTCTTTGTGACCCCATGGATTGCAGCCTCCCAGGCTTCTCTGTCTATGGAATTTTCCAGGCGAGAATACTGGAGTGGGTTGCCATCTCCTACTCCAGCAGATCTCAGTTTTTGCATCTCAAAAATGAATGCACTAATCCCTTTCCGCTTTCTGAGGATATCCGGAAGATGAATGGATGACATATTTTGAAATCTGAATGACAAGGTGAACACATGATACTATGCATTCTCCAGGAATGCTGGGGCTAAACCTTTGCCAGTGAATATGTGTTATGTATGCTCCTTATCCCTGTGTTTACCAAATGGAAACAGAAGGAGAGTCTTGTTCTGAGGTTGACAGTAAGCCTTAACCTGAGTGGTTATTCGTTGAAAGGCAGTCTGATTCCCTTCTTGGGGCACAGTGCTAGAAACAGTTTAGCTCCTTGGACACCCCAGCTATTTTGCTGCCCAAAAGGAACTTGGTGAGAAGAAATGCAGGAATCTAGACAATTCCTTTCACCATTTCCTTACCCACACCATCCTGCTTTGATAGCTGTGTCTGTTGGGTCACCTGAAGCTTCGCCTTCTCCCTGGGAGCCAGAGAGGAACCCTCCTTAGTTATAATAGCAGCAAGAACAAAGAATATCATAGGCCACCCCGGTCACCTCAAACAATTCTGCCACATGGGCCCCCATGCTCCACAGAACAGTGTTTATTTTCTTTCTTTTGATGCAGAGAGGTTATCCATTTTTGCATAATCTACTCCATCACTTTTTTTTTCACTATGGTTTATATTTTCATGTTATTATTGAGAAGATTTGCCACTCATTAGAACATTCTTTCTTGTTCTCTGAATCCTTGGAAAATAATACTTCAGGCTATTTTATCACCAGAATCCTGGCCTTCAGGGCTGCATTTCCTCCCAGGGTTAAAAGGAGGGGAATATGGAAAGTGTAGATCTGAACACAGACCCCACATCTGATAGCATCTCTGAAGGCTGGGAGGGGAATTTACAGCTGTCTTATTCTCCTGGTTACAACCTGACAAGTCCAGACTCTGCTTGAATATCCCTAGTTCTCGCCCGTGGACTTAATCTCTTCCAAATCTTTAGACAAGGTCCCTGGGTTCAGAATAACATCAACGTCTTCCCAAATGCCCCTCGCCCAGGAACTCCCAGTTCTATCAAACTGGGTGGCCTGTGCTCTGAAGTGTCCACTAGGCCAGAAATCACCCCATATAATTATAAGAGGGAAAGAGAATGAAGTGGGTGATCTCTTCACCATGAGGGTGGCAATACTCTGCTATCAGGTATGGAAACCACTGACCCCTGAGTGTGTGTGTTATCCACACCTGGGCTGTGACACGTCTTCCAGAGTTTGAAAATGCCTTTCTTTCCTGTGTGTGTGTAAGCACACATGTTCACACTCACTCACACAAGCTAGCAGGCACACTTTCTAACTTCACTCTTCTGCTGGTTAATCCTAAATGGGAAAAGCCATCTCTGTAATTTTAAAGAGGAGAGTAGGGGCAGGGGAGTGAACAAAACCCTCAGTAGAAAAAGTAAGAAAATGATGGGCATTGAGCATGTGCAGAGTAATTTTTCCTCTGCATGCTTTATTAAAGAATTATATGACATAATTACATGTTATAATGTCTTTACACATATTTATGGTAATTACGTCAATGCACACTTGATGTTCTGTAATTACAGTAAATATACAACAATCCTGACAAATCGCTTGATCAAGAATTCAAATTCCCTAAATGAAGACTGGGAGGAAAGACATTAACCCTTCTGCTTCCTGATGGCCCCAGTGCCTGAGTTTTCCTCGGGCTTTTCCTGACAGTATTGAGAGTTCTTTTTGTCCCTGAGTATCACCAGGGAACAGTTGCATTTGTTTCCACCAGGAATGTTCCTGAAATAGGTCCCTACTTATTTCTATCATTGTTTTCCCTACAGTGAGCTTGTGTATGCTGTTCATGTAGGAGTGGGTGCCAGGCCCTTTGGAGCCTCAAAGGCTGGTAGGTGGTGAATGTGTGTTGGTGAGTCTTTAGTGAAGAGAACTGTCCTAGGAGGTGTGGAGAAATCCAAAGAAAATTGCCAATCGGGCTTCATCTTCTTTATTTTTTTGGCCATGCTGCGTGGCTTGTGGGATCTTAGTTCCCTGATTTGGGATCGAACCTGTGTTCCCAGCAGTGCTAACCACTGGACTGCCAGGGAAGTCCCAGGATCCATCTTCTTATGGAATCAGGGCCCCATGGACAGAGCAGTAAGGGTGAATACCGTTCCATTACCTATAGGCTATTGTTAATCTCCAAGCCATTTTGCCACTCAGGAAACTCCTAATGAGCCATGTTTAATTCTCTGGAGCCTGGAGTCATGCGCTGGGATTTTTCCTAGCAAGGCCTTGATGTGTGTGTGCGTGCTGTGTTCAGTCGCGTCTGACTCTTTTGTGACCCCATGGACTCTGGCCCATCAGGCTCCTCTGTCCATGGGATTCTCCAGGCAAGAACACTGGAGTGGGTTGCCATTTCCTCCTCCAGGAGATCTTCCTGACCCAGGGATCGAACCCATGTCTCCTGCATCTCCTGCATTGGCAGGCAGATTCTTTACCGCTGAGCCACCAGGGAAGCTTTAAATAAATGTCAGGAATTTGTGGTAAATTCTCCCCTGTGCCCAGCATTGGCCTCCCTTTGTGTGGAGCAGGAATAACCCTCCCTGTTTGCATCTGCTGATTTTATCCCACCTCTGTGACCCAGAGAAGCTAATTATCCCTAGCACAGGTGGTCCTGAAGGGAAATTTCACTTGCTCCCCAGAGGTAGAAATAACAAATGTTACACTGGTTCAGACCAGTGTGGGGCTGGCTAAAGTGAGGGCTGACTAATGACTCCTATATGTAGTCAACTTATTGACTAGTATAATTCTTAGTCATGAAGCCACCATAGTCCATACATCCTGAAATCAAAGCAATTACAGATTTCAATGAAGCTGGAGTCGTTAGTGCAGAAAATGGCTTGTTTTAGCCCAAGATGGGGGCTTGAGGTGAGTGATCCCTTACTCCCGCGGTAATGAAAGCACCTTGCCGCCAGCAGGCTTCTCAGGATGGTAATTGCTGGGGGCTGAGATGGGCATCTCACCGCACTAATGAGGCCCTTTTGGTTTTTTGAGATCTCGCTCCACTTTACACGTGGCGTCTAGACTGCCCAGGAGTGCAGCACATCTGAGCCTTTTGCAGGTTCCAGAAGCCTGTCTTCTTCCTTCCTTCGCTTCTTCTGCCCTCCCCCTCTCCTCCTCTCTCCATTTTTTTTCTTCTTCCCTCCCTCCCTTCCCCCCTTTCTTTCACTGTTAATTCTTTGTGTGCGTGCATGCTAAGTCTCTCCAGTTGTGTCTGACTCTGCGACCCTATGGACTGTATCCCCGCCAGGCTCCTCTGTCCATGGGATTCTCAAGGTAAGAACACTGGAGTGGGTTGCCATGCCCTCCTCCAGGGGATCTTCCCAACCCAAGGATCTAACCCATGTCTCTTATGTCTCCTGCGTTGGCAGACAGATTCTTCACCACTAGCGCCACCCGGGAAGCCCGTTAATCGTTTAGGACCTGGTAAATTTAGACCGATGTCTCATCCATGTATTGAAACATGTGAGCGAGTGAAATGGAAACAGATGCAGCATTTTCTTTCTTCCTTTTTTTTTTTTTTCCTTTTTAGTGAGGACTCTGCATGGCCGGGAACCATAATTCATATTTTCTTCACACTCACAGAAGACTGTGCTGGAACCAAGTTTGTGTTGGGAAACAGACTTTCCTAGGCTCTTTCTGGTTAGGCGTTGTGGTAGTGTGTTGTTAAGTGCTATTCATTTACCAACTCCCAGAAAAGGTCGGCTCAGAGGGAAAGCGGACCAAAGCTTGCCTCTCTGTACATGGGTTCAGAAGAGAAATCAGGAGGCTTGTGCTCTTGCGAAGATATTTGAAGGTGGGGAGGAGGGGACCCCACAAGATGTATTCGTGTAAATCAGAGCCAGGCCATTTCACAAAAGCAATTTCTTGCTTTGGCACAACAGGTTGTATTGCGTTGGGGGGTGGGGGTAGGTGGGAAAGAAGAAAGAAAGAAACTCAGCTCTTATACTTTCTAAGTAAGGGTTGATGCTTTTGGAGGTGGAGGGCAAGAGTTTGAAATTAAATATTCGGAAGAGAAAATCAGCAAGAGGCAAAGTCTTCAGCAAAAGATGTCCATTAAATTCCAGTGATGGGATTGCTGATAAAGTCCCTTTCAGCTTCCCCCTCTTCCCTCCCTCTGCCTGTCCCCACTAGCGGGTTTGGGAGTTCAATAACTACTCCCACCCCCACACCCCCAGGGACCACATGCTGTTCTCTTCAGGTCTGTATAATCCTTGGCTGCTGAGCGACCAACTGCAGTCCCTAGGGATTGAAAATTAATTTCTTTCCCTGCCCCACGCGGCTGATCCCAGTTGGCCCGTGGCTCAGCTGGGAGCTGGGGTCAGATGCACGAGACCACCGGGTGCTAGGAGTAAATGATCAGGCCTTGGGCCGAGAAAGCTTCTAACAATACGGAAATGGCATTTTCCACTTAACTCAATTGCTGTGTGCCTGGCTGTCTCTCGGCACCAAGATTCAATTATCAGGACCGAGGCGTGTTCCCCCTTCCCCCGCCCATCCTCACCTTGCTTTCTGGGGAGCTGTGTCGTGTCCTCTTTTTCTGGCAGCTGTGGGTGATGGGATTCCAACAAGCAAGAAAGAGAGGGTTTCCTGCTGGTTGTCAGCTTCAGAACTAACTCTGATGTGCAGGGGGTGGCACCATGGGAGAGCACTGGAGTGTTGTAGTTGTGTGGCCTTGGGAGAGTCACTTAACCTTCCTGAGCCTCCATTTCCTCCTCTGTACAACAATAAAGTTATACCAGATGAGCTTTGGTCAAAGGGTCTAATTCTAAAATCCCAAGGCATCTATCTTAGTGTATTTCATTGAAGGTCCCAAAGTACTTCCTTGACCAGGAGTGTGTTCAGTCTCAAAAATTAATTTAGAAGAATCTAGAATATAAAGCCACAAATAAAGGGCATCATGGGACCCAGGAACTGATGCAGCTGAAACTCGAGCAAGGTATTCTAGTTTCTAGTCAGTCTTCTGCATCCCTGTCCTCAGGCGGCCCAGTGGTCTCTGTGGAGTCCTGCATGTTAGAACTTACGGCTTCCTAGGCAGTGCTAGTGGTAAAGAACCCACCTGCCAATGCAGGAGACATAAGAGACATGGTTTGACCCCTTGGTCAGGCAGATCCCTTGGAGGAGAGCATGGCAACCCACTCCAGTATTCTTGCCTAGAGAATTCCATGGACAGAGAAGCCTGGCGAAGGTTACAGTCCGTGGGGTCACAGTGTGACACGACTGAAACACCTTAGCACAGCACTCAGCACAGAGGCACCTTGGAGGCAAGACCTGGATGGGAAGGAGGAAGTGGAGACTGTCACTCAGGGCACAACTCGCTTGGCATCACCCGCTGGAGACCGCCTTCCCAGGTCCACAGCCTTTCGCTCTCCAGCTTGCGAAGCTTTCGATGGAAACCGGATCCAAGTGTTGCTGATTCAATGATGTTTGCCCAAATGCTGTTTCCCGAGAGCTCTTGGATGCCCAGGATGCCTTCTGAGTCTTTTCTTTTTCCAACAAGCCCGTTTCTTTTCCTGGAAGTGGGACGTGGCATGGAGCCGGTGGAATCCAAACCCCAGTCTATTCCAGCTTCTTTCTAAACTTGGATCCCATTGCAATGAGAGGATCTGGGAACCCAGCAGAGTCCCCTTCCTCCTACCCCTCCCCAAGGGTCCTTCAGGCAGAGGCTGTTAGTATGCACCCACCAACCTTCCTGCCTATGAGCCAGGCGCCGTTCCATACATGTGTTCACGTCATCTTCAAGCCACAGTGGGAGGAAGGCGTTAGGGCCTCCATTATACAAATGGCAGATGTTACCTTCAGACTTAAGCCCATAGCCCATGCCGTTTCTAATATTACACACACACACCACACATGCTGTGAAGGATGTGCTCCTTTTTAGACCAAGGAGAACCCCTCCTAGGTGGCACAGCTTTGAATCGCTTTGTTAAAAAGGCAACCCCAAGTCCCAGGCCAGATCCGAGCTGCTGTCTCATCATTGCTTATCTTTCTGGCTGTTTGAACACAACTTTCTTTTTTGGCTTTGCACTTCTCCCAAGCAGCCTGGCTCGATCTAGGGGGGGAGACCCTGGTTTTGTTCCTTTCCCCATTCCTGTTCCTGTCCCTTCCCACTGCTGGCCAGTCTCTTTATCTCATTAGCCTTATTCGAACCACTGGCCCATAGGCTCAAACCCCCATCCTTCCTGGGCTTCCCTGATAGCTCAGATGGTGAATGGCAACCCACTCCAATATTCTTGCCTGGAGAATCCTGTTGGACTGAGAGCCTGGCAGGCTATAGTCCATGGGGTCGCAAAGAGTCGAACATGACTGAGTGACTAACACACACACCCACATCCCTCCCGCCCTTCACAGATGCCATCATTTTCTGTTGTGCCCATCCACCCTGACCCTAAACCAGGGAGGCTTTGGAGCAAGAAGAGCAGCGATCCCAGCTTTATCACTCAGTGGCCCGTGTCCTTCTGACCACTGCTTATCCCTTCTAAGACGCAGACATCTTTGTCTTCAAAGGGGATAACCATGCCTCTTCTCTCAAGGGTTTCTGGGGAAGTCAGTGAATCAGCATTCGTGGAGGGACTTGTGTATGTGTGTGCTTGTGTGCTCAGTCGTGTCTGGCTCTTTGCGACCCCATGGACTATAGTGCGCCAGGCTCCTCTATCCATGGGATTTCCCAGGCAAGAATACTGGGATGGGTTGCCATTTCTTTCTCCAGGGGAGGGACTTGGTGAACCGCAAAGCACCAGGACAGATCGACTCCCTCTGCGCCCATTCCCCCCACCCTCTCTTGCTCATTCCCTGTTTCTTTCTATCCAGCCTTTATCAAAGGGACACCCATGCCACCCTCTCCTCAGAGTATACTCTCTCCCAGTCCCCTGCCTAGGCCAGTTGCATCCCATGACAACAAAAATGGGCTAAAGCCACAGACATGTGGATGTCGGGGGTTGGCTTCCTGCAGAAGAAATCAGAAACACTGGATTTTGACATCTTTTTTTTTTAAAAAAAAAAAAAAAAACTTTTTATTTTGCATAAAAAGTAGATGTGAAGAGTGAAAAGTCGTAGTAACACCCCAGGCCAAGTAGCACATTCAAGACAGTGTGGCAGGTGACACGCAGGATGTCAGAGAGCGTGACAGCAGCACAGGGAACGTGAGTAGCATAATGTCACACGTCAGCATCACCTGCGGAGCCAGGGTGGCTCCACAGCAGGCCTGGAAATACCGTCTGGGTCAGAGAGTCTGGGAAGAGCCCCAGTGTGTGAACCTCAGCCCAGCAACACTCGGAGCTGCTCGTGTTTGACCCCATCTCGCTCCCTTTTCACTGTCCCCAGGTTGGCGGGCTTCTTTCTCCCCTGCTCATGCGGTGGGATTCCCACCTTCATATTCACACTGTGAAGCACTTTGGTCTCCACCAGGCCCCAAATATGTCTGCAAGTGGAAGACATGAAGTGCCTTTTAACCAATCAATAGCCACAGTCTTTTTTTTTTCTTTAACTCAGTGCCTCAGCTTCTCTACTTGTAAAGTGGGAGGATCATTTCAATCCTCTTTTTTTTTTTTTTTTTTAAGTTTATTTATTTATTGGCTGAACTGTGCAGCATGGGGGATCTTAGTTCTCTGACCAGGGATCAAACCTGTGCCCCCTGCATTGGAAGCATGGAGTTTTAACCACTGGATCACCAGGGAAGTACCCCCCACCCCTCTTTTAAAGGAAAAATGTAATATCTATGGAGCACATTGAAGCTGTCTATTAGACCTGCCTTGTGCTCATTTTCATTTTTTCTTTTTTTTTAATATTTGCTTTATTTATTTTTGGCTTCATTGGGTCTCAGTTGCGGCACGTAGGATCTCGGTTGTGGCACATGGGATCTCGGTTGTTGCTTTGGGCTTCTCTCTAGCTGCAGCTCACAGGCTTAATTGCCTCCAGGCCTGTGGGATCTTAGTTACCCAACCAGGGATAGAACTCTAGTCCCCTGCATTGGATGGTGGATTCTTAACCACTGGACCACAGGGAAGTCCCTCGTCTCCACTTCTGATGATAACATTACCCATCCACTTCTGCCTACAGGCACTGTCAGGAATGAAGACGTTTGGTCCTTTCCCGATCTCTGCCTATGGACTGTGTTAGGATGAAGGAGAGTAACGAAGCTCTGACTCTCTGTGACACTGGCTAGAGCTTCTACAAAGAGACTAGGGATGAGGTGGGACACTTTTGTCTTTAAAGAGACACGATTCCACTCCCTCAGCCATCCCACCTTTTTGCCAAACCTCTGCTTTCTTGGTGACACTCATCTTTTCTTCCCTAAAAACACAGAGGATGACAGATTTCCCCTTCCTCCCTACCTCCAGTTGCTACCACCCAAATCCACTCTCTCCATCTTCTCCTGTTTCCACCTATCTTTTTTCTCTGGCTACCAGGCATCCGAGATTGATCTGTTTCTCACGGCTTCGAGTGGAATTTGACTCTGTGCATGGAAACAGCCAGGCAGAGCTGACAGCGCTGTCAGACAGTGAGCACAGCTCCTGACACCCGTGCATGGGAGTGAGTGCATGTGCACGTGCATGTGTGCGCGCACACACACTTGCCCAGAGGATTCCCTCTCCATCCCTCTCTGGTGGTCCCACCTGCTCATCCTTCTCTGGTCCAGCCCACAGCACCACCATGGGGCCCAAACTCCACTCCAGGCAGGCAGACAGCCCTCCCGCGCCTCCCCCCTCCTCACCAATCCAGTCTGGGGGACCAGGAGAGCTGCACTCGCTGGATAATGAATTGAGAACTTACAGCTCCTAGTCTCTCTCTGGCTGGTGACTGACACAAATGGAATTCATCTTTAATCATCTGTTAACTCGTTGTCTATTATAGCTCTTTAATAGCACCATAGATATTCTTAATGAAGCATGATTTAAGGTATTTACAGCCCATGGACCGACAGACATCACTCACGGTGTGCAGGTAATGAGGCATAAAACGGCTTTTGAATTCCCCCCAAAAGAGAAAGTGACAGAGAGAGAAAGCTTTAGCACTGGGGCAAAGAGAAGAAAAAAGCCTTGAGTTGTAAGGTTTGCTTTAAAATGTTTAGGCATTTAGAGTCATTTTAGCTGTTTTGAGGTGTTTGGCTCACAGAGTTCAGCAGTTTGCCCCCATGGAGGGTGCAGACTCGGGTCTCGATGTTTCGCCACAGCCATCTCTGCCCAGGCCTCTCGCCTGGCGCATTGCCGGGGTCTGGGGGTGGCACTCAGGCCCCAAGTTTTCCTCTGTATGTGAAACTGGGCCTTCATCCGATTTCCTGCACTCAACTCAGTGTTCCCTGATGGTGTTCCGAGGTGCTGCCCGGTTGGAAGGAACAGTGGTAGAATGGGTGGTGGTTGGCCCCACAGAGAAGGGGACAGGCTGTAGTCACCTTCCCACCTGGTGGACAGGCTGCCTGACAGTGGTGCCTCTGCTCTTGCATGAACTTTAAAGTCAGGCCTGGGGCTTCCTTGGTGGTCCAGCAATTAAGACTGAGCCTTCCAATGCAGTAGGTATAGGTTTGATCCTTGGTGGAGGAACTAGGTCCCTCATGCTACATGGTGCAGCCCCAAAATAAAATAAGTTGCTTTAAAAAAAAGTCAGGGGACTTTCCTCATAGTACAGTGGATAAGGATCTGCCTTCCAATACAGGGGAAGTGAGTTCAATCCCTGGTCTGAGAAGATTCTACATGCAACTAAGCCCATGCTCCACAACTACTGAGAGCATGCCCTGCTTGCCACATCTAGAGAAAGCCCATGCACAGCAATGAACATCCAGTGCAACAAAAATAAATAATTTTTTCTTAAGTCAGGCCTAAGACAATAGAAATAAAAGAAAAAAACAAACGGGACATAGTCAAACTTATAAGCTTTTGCACAGTAAATTAAAACCATAAATAAAGCAAAAAAGACAACCTACAAACTGGGAGAAAGTATTTGTAAGTGATGCAACTGATGAGGGCTTACTTTCCAAAATATATAAAGAGCTCATACAATACAATACAGAGCTCAATAACAACAACAACAAAAACCCACTTAAAAAATGGGCAGAAGACCGAAATAGACATTTCTCAAAGAAGACATACAGATGGCCAAGAGGCACATGAAAAAGATGCTCAACATCGCTGATTATCAGAGAAATGCAAATCAGAACCACAATGAGGTATTATCTCACACCTGGAAGAATAACCATCATTGAAAGAAAAAAAAAAGCTTTGCAAATAGTGGAAATGGAAATTGGTGCAATCACTATGGAGAACAGTATGGAGGTTCCTTATAAAACTAAAACTAGTTAGACTTTCCTGGAAGTCTAGTGGTTAAGCCTCCATGCTTCCACTGCAGGGAAAAAAACTAAAATTAGAGTTACTATATGATCCAGCATATCCCACTCCTGGGCATATATCCAGATAAAACTAATTCAAAAAGCCATACACACCCCAGTGTTCATTGCAGCACTATTTACAATAGCCAGGATGTGGAAGCAACCTAAACGTCCACCAACAGATGACTGGATAAAGAAGATGAGGTACATATATAGAATGGAAAAGTGGAATATTAGTCACAGAAAAGAAAGAAAGAATGCCATTTACAGCAACATGGATGGACCTAGAGATTTTCATACTGAGTGAAATGTCAGGCAGAGAAAGCCAAATATCACGATATCACTTATATACGGAATTTAAAATATGATACAAATGAAATTATTTACAAAACAGAAACAGACTCACAGACATGGAAAACAAGCTTATGGTTACCAAAGGAAAAGGAGGGGAGGGATAGATTAGGAGTTTGGGATCAGCAAACACAAACTACTATATATAAAATAAACAACAACATCCTACTGTATAGCACAGGGAACTATATTCAATATCCTGCAATCAACCATAATGGAAAAGAATATGAAAAAGAACATATATATGAAACTGAATCACTTTTGCTGTATACCACAACACTGTAAATCAGTTATGTCTGTGTGTTAGTTGCTCAGTCTTGTTCAACTCTCTGCGACCCTATGGACTGTAGCCCACCAGGCTCCTCTGTCCACTGAATTCTCCAGGCAAGAATACTACAGTGAGTTGCCATTTCCTTCTCCAAGGGATCTTCCTGACCCAGGGATCAAACCCAGGTCCTGAATTGAAGGCAGATTCTTTACCGTCTGACCCACGCAGGGAAGTCCAACTATACTTCAACTTATGAAAAAGTTGGGCCTGAGAGATGAGGAGGACCTATCATATTGCCTCATTCAACCCTTCCTTTCACTGATGAAGGAGCTCAAAGTTATCCAGACTGTTAGTGATCAAACCAGAGTGAAAATGAGGTGTCCTCTCCCTGGGTGATGGATGCTCTGTCCACCACACAGCCATGCTCTGCTGTGCCTGCAGACAGACCCCATGAAACCAGAGGACGATGAGGATTTAAAGACAATGAGGGATCGAATGGGGTGGGTGACTTTGTTTCCAAGGATATGGGACTATGTTCTAACTATGTTCCCAAAGTTAGAAATCCCCGAAGCAAAAGAGACCCCCTCGGAGGGCTGTGTGCCAGAATCTGACAGCATAGAAACTATAAGATCAGGCTTCCAGCTCTGAGGTTTGTTTCCCTACAGAGCCTTTGAATGGACTTCCCAACCTTCCCTCTTCCTTCCTCTCTTCCCAGAGGAATGGGCCCAGACCACCTTCCCTACAATCAAGCCACCACAAAAAGAAAATCCATGACCTGGAGGACTTCCCTGGTGGTCCAGTGGCCAAGACCCCTCACTGCCAGTGCAGTAGGGGCTGGGTTCAATCCCATCCCACATGCCACAACCAGACCTGGTGCAGCTAAAATAAGTAAATGTATTTTTTTTAAAAGAAAAGAAAATACATGACCTGGGGGCTAAGGGGTGGAGATAAATGCTCACAGGTAGTGTTACCTGTTCGTGTGGCCTTTCTGCTTTCCACCATCACTGTCACCCACTCACTGTCTGAACTTGGTCTCAGCCCCAGACAAGGGCTGAGCTGGCACTCCATGTCCACATCCTGCACGCCCCATCCCCTTTCTGCAGCTAACAAGTGTCGGCCACTCAGGTCACGGGAGATACTGGCAGGGGACAGACGCCCCCCAGGCCCAGCAAATTCCCTTCTTTTGCTCCGGAATCACTTCCAATCCCTTTATCTGGCTTTGGAGGGCGTTGATTGGGCCTCCCCGCTCCTCTAGCCCTCTATCGGAGAAAGCAAGCTGCGAGAGCCACAGTGGGGGCTTTCAGTTACCCCTGAGTCGGCAGCCAGAGGAGAAGGTAGGCCTGCAGTGGGGGTGGGGACAGGACACATCTCCTGGGATGGGGTGGCGAGGATGCCCATGGCGGTTTGACTAAGGTTACCAGATTCTCCTCCCACTGAACCGATCTGCCTCCGCGTCTGCTGCCACTTCCCATGCCTCTGAGGAGCTGGTGACCATGGGAGTGAGCCAGACACCTTGATCTGTGTGTGCGTGCGGTGCAGTGACACTCTGAGGACACAGAGAAGGGGGTCCCTGGCGCCCACCCAAGGGCAGGGTCCATGTCAGAGAAGGGCATTGAGCTCAATTGAAAGGGCGTTCATCCAACATTTCTACCCATTTCCACATGGTCCTCCCTGTCCCAGCCTCTGTGATCTGAGCAGGGAGCCTGCGTACCCCAAACCTCGCTGACTCTACCTTTACTAGTGTGTGGATTCATGCCTTCATTCCATGCCTGGCCAGCCATGGTGCCAAGTTCTGAGGGTAACTGAACGGCTTGCCCAGAGGAGCTCAGAAGACAAAGCCCTACACAAATGAGGTCTCACGATGGCTTGGAAGTGGTGGGGGCAGTGACTTCCCAGGTGGCACCAGTGGTAAAGAATCTGCCTGGCAATGCAGAAGACACAAGAGATGTGGGCTCAATCCCTGAGTTGGGAAGATCCCCTGGAGGAGGGCATGGCAACCCACCCCAGTATTCTTGCCTGGAGAATCCCATGGACAGGGGAGCCTGGCAGGTTACAGTCTATGAGGTTGCAAAGAGTCAAGGGGCAGTGAGAGATGCCTCATGGGACAGGAGAGCAGAGTGAGTCTGGGTGGAATAACCATGATGTTTAGGATGGATTCTCACTCTTAAGGATGGCAAAGCATTTTCACCAATAGGCCACAGAGCTGGATCCAAATGAGACCAGCCTCCCAATATGTATAGACTCATGGGACGGCAGGATGGGAGGATGTCCCCAATTTCCCCTAAGACATCTTCCCATGTGATGGTGAACTTACACTTTTCCCCTACTCTACCCCTGCTCCCAAGCAGCCCATTCCATGTCTGCGCAGCCCTTACTCTAGATATTCCTCCTTCAGCCACACTGAAATCTGCTCCTCTGGCCACTAATGAGCCTGCTTCTACCCATCAAGTAAAAGAAGGCTCACACATGGGGATTCATGAGGACCAGACAGGAAGTGGAAGGCTGGTGGCCCCCCCGGGTCCTGGAAACAGAGCTCCGTCTGTGCCACCATTCTCACCCGGGTCATTCTGGCCTCTCAGGAATCTCACCCACATATGACTCTAATAAGCCATGACCCTGACCTCTTCCTCCGTCTGCTCATCCCCCTTGGTTCAGAGTACTGCTCAGGAAGAATAGGAGCAGCTCAGCCCAGCTTTTCTTGTGCCAGAGCACACACTGGCCAGTTTATGGCTTGCCTGCCCCAAGTCAGGCCTGCCCCAAACCACCATGGTCCAATCAACTAAGGATCAAGGCTTGAAACCAGAGAGGAATCAGAGTCAGGATTCAGACACACTGGCCTCCTGCTGAAGATGAGGGCAGCAGATCCACCAGAGTGTGAGAAGCACGCTTCCAAAACCTCTTGGTTAGAAAGGACTTTTCTCCCTCTGAACACTTGGAGCCAGTCTTTGTTGTTCAGTCGCTCAGTTGTGTCTGACTCTTTGCAACCCTGTGGTTCAGCACTCCAAGCTTCCCCATCCCTCACTGTCTCCTGGAATTTGCCCAAGTTCACGTCTATTATTTTCATGTCCATAAGTCAGTATTATCCCTATCATTTTTTAAACAGAACAGAGAAGAGAGAGCAGAGCACAATTCCCTGAAAAGGGAGAGAAAAACCCACACAACTTCACTGGAATACTTGAAATTTTCTTTTTAAAAATATTTATTCATTTATTTGGCTGCGTTGAGTCTTTGTTGCAGCACACGTGATCTTCACTGTGTCATGTAGGATCTTTTTTTTTTTTTTTTGCATGTGGAATCTCTAATTGTGGTGCACAGGTTTAGTAGCCCTGTAGCATGTAGGATCTTAGTTCCCTGACCAGGGATTGAACCCGCGCCCCCTGAAATTGCAAGGGAGATTCTTTACCACTGGACCAGGGATGCCCCTTGAAATTCTCTATTCAGGCAAAGCTTTATGATTTGGGACTTCCTTGCAGCACGGCCTCATAACTTAGAGTAACTTCTCTCAGATGAAAAACACCAGTTGATAGCTGCGACAGTGTCTATGGAGAATTTCTGGGGGCTCATCTTGGTTTTTCTTCTGTGATTATTTCTGGAGCAATGTGAGTGACTGAAGTTAATGATTTCTGTAGTATTTTTTTTTTCTTTCCCCACCGTGCCAGTAAGGACTCTGCCAAGAACCTTTCCCTTTGTGCTTTCTAAGGAGGATTTGAGATAAATGGCTCTGAAGATGGAGAAGCCGAGGCTCCCAGGAGTGAAGTGATTGTTAGAAATGTCATGTTAGCGTGGTGATGGGAGAGATGAGAGGCGTGGAAAGGCACAGCCTGGCCCAGGGTTCCTAGGAGTATCTGACTGTATGTTTCTCCTCTAGTATCATCCTCACCCTTGAATCAGAATCTAGGCTCTTCTAGCTTCCCAGAGAACTCAGGAGTGCCCTTGTCATAAGCGAAAGTCATTACTTAAGAATGTTCCTGAGAAATACAAATAATTGGGAGGAAGTGAAAAGGCTGCTATTCGACCCCAAAACACCTCCTTGAGACCAGGCCCACGAAGGCTTATTTTTTCCACGTCTCTAGATGATTCTGCTAAGGGGCTGGCCGAACAGCAGGTCTTTGAGCAACATGAAACATGCCCCAGGCTTCCCTGGGCTAGATAGCTCTTGTTTTAGTTCCTGCCATTAAGAAATGCTTTTAGCAAAGCATGTGTGTGTGACACTTAGATGGAGCAACTAGTTGCCTAGGAAACTGTCCATTTTACATGTGTTCCACTTCCTGGTGTCGTTTGGATCCAGCTGCCTTGATTGTCCTTCTTCCTTGACCTGCCTTTGACACACCCACCCTCTCCACATTGTTAGACCAGCTGAGTCACTCCTAACAGGGACCAACTACATAATTTCTGGGCCCAGAGCAAAATGGAAACACAGGACCCCTAGTTGAAAATCATGGGGAATTTCAAGACGGTGGCAAAAGAGCATTAAAGCAGGCCCTGTCTTTTTCAGTGCCCCGCGGGTCACAGACCCAGGCTGCTATAAGAGGGGCCCTGCGTAGGCTTCCTCTGGCTCCAGAGAACTATTGGGGTCCTGGTCTGGTGACTGAGCCACCCCCTTCCACTTTATCATAGTAGCATTCCAAAGCATCACGCACCTAATCCCCAGATTTTTAAGGCTAACCCTGCCGACACCTGAAAAAGCAAGGCTCATATAACTGTAGAAACCAGAAATTACTTAAATATATATATACTTACTTATTTGGCTGCACCAGACCTTAGTTGCAGCACACAGGATCTTTGGTGGCATGTGGGATCTACTTCCCTGTTCAGTTCAGTTCAGTCGCTCAGTCGTGTTCGACTCTTTGCGACCATGAATCGCAGCACACCAGGCCTCCCTGTCCATCACCATCTCCTGGAGTTCACTCAGACTCGCGTCCATCGAGTCCGTGATGAGCACTGGACCACCAGGGAAGTCTCAGGAATGACTTTTTGTAAACCATACTCNATGTGGGATCTACTTCCCTGTTCAGTTCAGTTCAGTCGCTCAGTCGTGTTCGACTCTTTGCGACCATGAATCGCAGCACACCAGGCCTCCCTGTCCATCACCATCTCCTGGAGTTCACTCAGACTCGCGTCCATCGAGTCCGTGATGAGCACTGGACCACCAGGGAAGTCTCAGGAATGACTTTTTGTAAACCATACTCAGTCTACTCAGAATATAGGCATAACATTTCTGACCTCCTTCAACCCAAAAAGAGCATCAGAAGTGGCACCCTGGGTGGAAACGAATCACCCTCTGGGCATGTCACCTCTGGACTCTGCCCCCAGAGACTCTGAACACTCCCAGTTCTCTCTGCCACTGGGACTTAAAGATCTTGTCCTTAAGTCACAGTCTACCCAAGAAGCCATTGTAAAGCCACAGCCCACAGGTTTCTCCACACCTTTTCAAGAGTAATTTGTGTGTTCAACCTTTCTCACCTCTTGGATAATGAGACAGATGAGTTCAACACTCAGTGTGTAAGTTAGCAATTCCTTTTCTTGGTCAAGAGCTCTTGACAAAGAATTGCGTTCTTCTTCAAGTGTCAAGAACTTTCCCTAGTTCTGCCTTCTAGGATTTGGTGACCAAGACTGTGTTTGGACATTTGTGGCCTTAGTCATTCGAAGCACTTTGCTCCTTTCTTTTCCTGCCCTCCCCTGGCCTCTCCGTCTCTCGTGCCTTGTGTTGGACCATTATGGTGGCCCCATTCTGCAGCACTCAAAACTGAGGACAGCGCCCCCCACGTGGGTATATGATGGCTCTGCCCCAAAGCACAGCGCTAATTTATGCACATTTCCAAGACCCCCTGGAGTAGGAAATGGCAACCCACCCCAGTTTTCTTGCCTGGAAAATTCCCATGAACAGAGGAGCCTGGCGTGCTACAGTCCCATGGCGTGACAAAGAGTCAGACACGATTGTGCAGGCATGCCTCACACCTTCTAGTTAAGCCTGACCTTTGTTGCTGTTCTGGGTCACAGCAGGTCTCTAGGGACCAGTTTGTAGTAAGTATGATATCCTTTTCTGAGCTGTTGTTCCAGAAGTACCCAGGATTTTTTCTACCCAGGCCTCGGCCTGGCCTGGACCTTCCCAGGAATGCATGTGCCCATATTTCCGCCCTCGTACAGCCTTCCATGGTCAGCCTGGATTTGTCCCCATCCGGTGGCATTTCCAGCTGCCCAAGGATTTCCTGATCATCTGATGGCCTGGGAGTTTTATTGCACACTTCCTCTACATACAAGTCATGTAAAGGTGTGGAATACAAGGCCTAGAATTGAGCCCCCAAAGAATTTAATTGAGACGTGAATGTGAACAGAGAAAGAGATCCTTTCATGGCTTTGTTTGTGGCTGTCTCTAAGCTGCTCCCTATCAATGACAAAATATTTGGCACCAAAGGTTTTTGATTTTGAAAGCAACCTTGTCAAAAGCTTTTGAAAGACTAAATACAATTTTCCTTCCTACTAATTTTTGTGCCCCCTCAAAGAACTGTGAGAGACTAAAGAGGCATGATTGCACTTTATAGAAATCCCATTTCTTTCCCTCCAAGGGCAGTAGAACAGAAAGCTTTAGAGCCCCAGCTTTGGAATCATACAGGGTTTGGTTTTTGCCTTTGTCACTTACTACGAATGTGTCCTTGGGCAAGTTACCCCATTTCCCTAAGCCTCAGTTTTCTCATCTTTAAACAAGAATAATAGTACTGACTCCATATGTTGGCTGTGGAGTTGAACAAAGCAAGGGATTCGGAATGGCAGGGCTTCAGTTAAGGATAGCTATAATTTGTTTGATAATCTTTTATTACCAGTTATATCGGTTGTACATCCAGGGTTTACTTTTTCTGGAAAGGCATTTAGTTGGTAAATTTCTTGGCTGTTTGAACCATTAGTCATATATTTTGGTCATGTATTCTGCATGCACATCACTGCACATCTCATGATGTAAAGGACAGTAGGAGCCAACTGCCAGGCCCCAGCCTGGAGGGGTTTGTAAAATGACAATGGGAGACAAGCACACCAAAAACTAATATAGTGTAACTAAGTGGCGCTGGTGGTAAAGAACCCGCCTGCCAATGCAGGAGATGCGAGAGACACTGGTTTGATCCCTGGGTCGGGAAGATCCCTGAAGGAGGGCGTGGAAACCCACTCCAGTACTCTTGCCTGAAGAATCCCATGGACAGAGGAGCCTGGTGGGCTTCAGTCCATGGGGTTGCAAAGCGTCAGACAAGACTGAGGTGACTTACCGTGCACACTTACCCGTCCCTCAAGGAACTGATTCACATTCTTTCCAAACAAGTCTGTGGCAGAAATAGCTCAAAACTCTTCCCTTCCCAGTTTCTTAATATTCTCTTATGTTAAAAGAGCTAGCTACTTTGAGGACATCCCCTTCCCCAGCATATGAGGTCACATTTCATCCACACCTTGGGACTTCCCTGGTGGCTCAGATGGTAAAGAATCTGCCTGCCAAAGCAGGAGACCCAGGTTCGATATCTGGGTTGGGAAGATCCCCTGCAAAAGTAAATGGCAACCCACTCCAGTATTCTTCCCTGAGAAATGCCATGGACAGAGGAGTCTGGTGGATTGTAGATCACTGGATTGCAAAGAGTTGCACACGACTGAGAATAACTGCATGTATTTTGAAAAATCTTAAATAAAAGCCCAACAATCTCTTTGACTCCCTGGGTCTAGTTTTAAAGTAGATCTAGAATATGCTGATCCATTCTGAGGGTGATGTGAAGTGAGAAAGTTCGAATCTATTCAATACCTGAAAAATATTTTAGACTAGCATCATTGTCAGAAGATATTCCCTCTGAATCTCCACCTAAAGCCTTTCCACAATTTAAAAAAAAAAATCATTTTATGGATTTGGCATATAGAATCCAGCAAAAAAAAAATTCTTTTCCCCAATTCATGTCTTACTTGCAGCTGACTAGTCACATTCCCTTGGTTTCTTTTCAATGAAAATACTTCTTAGAATTGTAAGAAGACTTGGAAATCACATGGCTGTATTCCCTTCATTCACTGTCTCCTTTCACTGCCCAGTTCACTCTTTCAAAAGTTCAGCAGTGCCGCCTTCTTGGCCATTCCAATGGGGGCTTAGTCTAGGGGGTCGGAGCACCATTTTCAGTTTCACAGAGTGTAATATGATACTCCATGCTGGGTCCCCACGTGGACGAGCTGGGTAGTGAGAAGACAGACGCGGAAACAAAGACCCAGCCGGTCGTCCTCATAGACGTGCCTCATTCTGTACCCCGTGAGAAGATGAAAACCTCACACACAACCGTCCAAATCACAGTGCTTTGAATCCACAAGTAGTGCATTTGCGCTTTTAATATTGGGTTGGCCGAAAGATTTGTTCGGGTTTTCCATAACAACCTACAGAAAACCCTGAATGAACTTTAAAGAAAGAAACCTACAAACTTTTTTATTTTGTGTTGGGAAATAGCCGATTAACAATGCTGCTGCTACTGCTGCTAAGTCACTTCAGTCATGTCCGACTCTGTGCAACCCCAGAGACAGCTGCCCACCAGGCTCGCCCGTCTCTGGGATTCTCCAGGCAAGAACTCTGGAGCAGGTTGCCATTTCCTTCTCCAATGCATGACAGTGAAACGTGAAAGTGAAGTCGCTCAGTCATGTCTGACCCTCAGCGACCCCATGGCCTGCAGCCTTCCAGGCTCCTCCACCCATGGGATTTTCCAGGCAAGAGTACTGGAGTGGGGTGCCATTGCCTTCTCCGATTAACAATGGGTGGAATGTAAAAAGAAATGATACAAATAAACTTATTTACAAAACAGAAAGAGACCCATCGACTTAGAGAATGAATTTATGGTTGCCAGGGGAAGGATGAGGGGAAGGGATAGTTAGGGAGTTTGGGAAGATCATATATAACACTGCTATATTCAAAATGGATAACCAACAAAGACCTATTGTATAGCAAATGGAACTCTGGTCAATGTTATGTGGCAGCCTGGATGGGAGGGGAGTTTGGGGGAGAATGGATACATGTGTGTTGAGTCCCTCTACTGTTCACCCGAATGAACTTTTTGGCCAACCCAATAGTTATTCTGTTTCATATACCACGTCTTAACTGTCCTTTGTAGTTAAACCCTCTTTCAGAAGAATTGTTGACATTTTGTATAATCCACTCCTTCTCCTGATAGCTCTTCAAGGAAGGAGGTCATTAATATCATCCCTTCCATTTTGTACGTGGAGTAACCAAGGCCCAGGGAGAACCAGCCATTTGGCTCAAAACCTCCACCTACCCACCCACCCTTCTCCAATCCAGCCTTTTTCCTGCAGGCCTTGATACCTTCCAGCGCCCATGCACAGGACACGCAGCACCATCAAACTGCCCCAGCTGCAGGTTCTAGGGGCCCCACCCCTCCCTAGCACCCCCTAGTTGTGTCGCCTGTCCAAGGGGCCACCACCTCAACAGGGGCCAAATCTCTGGTGAAACCACAGCACCTCCCAAAGCCTGAGCCATCAGCCCAGCCACTCACCCCCATCTGGGCTTGGTCACCCAGAGCAACTGCGAAAACGCCACCTTTGCAGGCCGGAATCCGCAAGAAATTGGAAACCTGCTGTCCGTTCATTCCCACTTCTCTTTTCATGTTTGCTGTTATTTTTTAACACACTTTTTTTCCTCATAAAAGCACTATCCTCTTCCCCAGAGCTTGCCTGTAGCGAAGGCATGGTCTGTACAACTGCAATTATTTCAGAGAACAGATGGAGTGAGGAGCAGAAAGTCTGTTAATAGTAATAGAAATGCTACATGTTAACCTGGACAGCACACGATGACAGTCCCATGACTACCCGTTCTGTTCCCACCAGCTGGGCCACCAAAGTAGGAATGAGATATTCACAAACACAGCCACCAGCCACGTAGCCACCTAAAGTTAGAACTCGAATTCCTTCACACCAGGGGCTTTGGCGATGGCAGCGGCTCTGGCTGAGAGCAGGGGAGGCCAAGCCCCCACTCCGCACCAGGCGGAGCACAATTGGCCCCATTTAGCTTCAATTGCTCAGGCTTCCTGGGTCAGCCGAGGTCCAGGCCCAGCTTTCAGGCAAACGCTGAACTCTCTGGTCTCACCCACGAGCCAATCTAACCAGCCCTTTACTTCAGTCTCCTGGACGGAAACATTGAGTCCGGCTGAGCTGATCTTGACTTCCTAGGGGGAAGTGGGTGAGTGGGAGGCCTGGCTCCCCAGGCAGAGGCCCGAAAGACAAAGGCAAGGCTCTACGGTAAGCGATACGGCATCAGGGCCAGCAATACAAAGGGCTTGTCCATCTCTGGACCAGAAACCTCTTCCCCCTTCTAGAACACGGAAAATAAACCAATGTCTTATCCTGACAGAGGAAATGGGTCAATTTGCTTCAGCTGATATTTCTTAAGCATCTTTTATATGTGCAAAAACATGCCAGGCGCTTCAGGAACAACAAAGAAATCACAGTCCCCACCTTCAAAAAATTCACACTCTGAGGGACTTCCCTGATGATCCAGTGGTTAAGAATCTGCCAAGGGGATGTGCCTTCAATCCCTGGTCAGGGAACTAAGATCCCACATGTCTCTGGGCAACTAAGCTCACGTGCTGCAACTAAGAACTGATACAGCCAAAAATAAAAATAAATAATTATTTTTAAAACAAGAAAAAGAAAATCATACTCTAATAAGAAAGACTAAGAGATTTCTGCCTGAGTATAACTAGATACATAGCAGATGTTGACAAGCACCCCACCAAACAAAGTATGTTCTCAGGGTTCAAATAGGAAGGACATCATCTGTGGTTCAAGAGGTTCAGAAGTCTTCACAGAGGAGTTAGGTAGTATTTGAAGTATGTCTTAAAGAAAGGAAAGGGTTTTCCAATGAGCAGAGAGACTGGGTGGCAAAGAATTTTCCTGTCAAGCAAGAGACGCCATTCAATCCCTGGGTCAGGAAGATGCCCTGGAGAAGCAAATGGCAACCCCAGCTCCAGTATTCTTGCCTGGAGAATTCCATGGATAGAGGAGCCTGGTGGGCTACAGTCCATGGGATTGCAAAAAAATTTGACACGACTGAGCAACTAAACAACAGCAAAAAGAACAGTACAGATAAAGGTACAAAAGTAGGGAAGGAGAATTACATGGGAGATGGGGAATATGCCCAGTTTGTGTACCCATGTCTGGCCATGGTGGGATCAGCTGGGCAGGATGCCAGATCAGCAAGATCAGCAAGCAATCAAAGGTCTGATGCCAGGGTGGGGAGTTTGTGTGGAAGTCATAAGTCCGTGGCAAGCTGTTCTTTAGACAGATGTGTGCTGGCCAGAGCCAACTCTGTGCTCCTCTTTCCAGTATCATTTTGGCAGCTTGGATGGGCCAGTGTGTGAATATTTACCATGCAAATGGGCAAGAGCCGCAAGCCAGGGCTTGTTTTTGTTTGGCTGTTTGTTTGTTTTCCAAAGAACTGGTCTACCAAGTCAGCACTGGCTTACTCTAGTACAAGCCAGCAGTGCATGAGTAGGAAGGGAGACAGGGAAGAGGGCCAGTTAAGAAACTATTGAAATAGTAGAGGCAAGAGCTAGTTTCAGGGACTTCCTTAGTGGCCAGTGACTCTGTACTTCAAGTGCAGGGGCTGTGGATTTGATCCCTGGTCAGGCAACTAGGATCCCACATGGCTGGGGTGGCCAAAAAAATCAATCAATCAATCAAATCTTTGCCTCACTGAACCTTTGAGGGAAAGAAAAAAAAAAGCTAGTTCAGACCTTACCCGAGGGTGTCAGAGAAAAAGTGAGGAAAAGTGAGCCTGTGTTCTAGAGAGAACCCAAGCTTAGAAATCAGAAAGAATGGGGCATGGTTGGAGAAGGAAGAGGCAAAAGATGATTCATCTTTTTCATTTGGTGGCTGACAAAATGTCAGGGCCATTCATAGAGAAACAGGCAAGTCAGAGGGGGAACTGGCGAGCAGGATGGAGGTGAATGTAGCTTTGGAGATGAATAGGGTTGTCCGGGAACCCAGTTTGACTGAAGAAACGAGCCACCTGCTCGGGATTGCTTGTGAGCCCTCCTTCTCGTTCCCTCCCTTCAGTTCCCTTCTCTGCCTCCCACCCTCCCTCCCAGGCAGCCCAGATAATATCTCAGCTCATCACTCAACAGGCAGGGATTTCTGTTCCTGCTTCACTGCGTGTGAGGCTTTGACATTTAAATAAGTCCCTCAGCTTTACAAAGACAGAAGAGTGGCAGTGGACCACAGTGGGGGCTTTGGTCAAAGGGTAGAGCATAGCGAACTGGCCAGGATTTGAACTCACCACTTGGCACAGCGCCAGGATCCCACGCACCCCCCCCTCCCCCAGCCATCTTCTGCGGGCAGATGCTGTGGAGAGACTGCCGTCCCCAGAGGCCTGGGCAGCACAGTGGCAGAAGGCCCTTGATTCAGAGATGCCGGAACGCGTTGCCAACAAGCACATCTTTGTAGTATGTATGTTTTAAATTACACAAGCATCCAGAGACCTAGGTGCAGACGAATCTGCAACATGCAAACAAATACCATATTGTTATGAATAAAAGTCAACATCAAATCCTTCCCTCTTCCTCCAGACCTGTGCCTGCCCTTCTACACAAGGAAAAGAGGGTAGAATTGGGAGGCAAGGGAGATGGTTTTTAATCCCAGAAAAACCATTCCATGGCTCACAATGACGGGCATTTATTGGTCAATTAAGTTGTACCAGGTGCTATTCTGGGCCATTTAACTCACTTAATGTGCATAGCAATCCAAGAGAAAATCACTGTGATTATTGCGATCTCTCTTTTAGAGATAATAAATCTGAAGCCTAGAGAGTTTAAGTAACCTACCCAAGGCCACACAGCCATGAGTAGAATTCACATGACTAAAACCTATTTCCTTAGACAGATGCGCTTAATCTTTCTGAACTTCATTTTCCCATCTGTAGACTCAGAACAATAATCTCTCTTTAGCAGATGTTCCCTCCAGTGGCTCCTTGTTCCTAGTCATGTGACTCTGGCCACAGCAAATTATGGCCTTAACCGTCTGCGTGCACGCTAAGCCACTTCAGTCATGTCTGACTCTTGGTGACCCTATGGACTGTAGCCCACCAGGCTCCTCTGTCCATGGGATTCTCCAAGAAAGAATACTGGAATGAGTTGCCAGGCCCTCCAGGGGATCTTCCCTACTCAGGGATCGAACCCATGTCTCTTACATCTCTAGCATTGGCAGACAGGTTCTTTACTGCTAGTGGCCCCTGGGAAGCCCATGGTCTTAACTGAAAGAAAGAAAGTGAAATCACTCAGTCATGTCCAACTCTTTGTGACCCCATGAACTGTAGCCCACCAGCCTCCTTCATCCATGGAATTTTCCAGGCAAGAGTACTGGAGTGGGTTGCCATTTCCTTCTCCAGGGGATCTTCCCAACCCAGGGATCAAACCCGGGTCTCCTGCATTGCGGGCAGACTCTTTACCATCTGAGCTATTTGGATCCATATCACCCACCACCTACCATCTCCACATTCGGCTGCTGTAAATCATCCTTTCTTTTCCCTCATTGACTACCGCCTTCTCTGTGAAGACTGACCTTCTCACCAACACCCCACTGGGCCTCGACATGCTTGGTTCCCTGTTCTGTGTTCCCAGACCCCTTTGTGTAAGTGTGTATCCCAGCCAGTCATGGTGTAATGTAGTTGTTTACATGTCTGTCTCTCGTGGTGTTTTGTGAACCATCCAAAGGCATCTCTGTAGACTCAGTGTGGGGGTACAGCCCCAGGTAGCTGAGGAAACAGGGCCTTTCAGCCTGAACAAAAGGTCATTGTGAGACTGTGATCCTTGCCTTCGAATGTCTGAAGGGTGGCCATGTATAAGAAAGACAGGACTCATTTTATGCCAGAAAGAAGAATAGCTGTGAGTTTTAAGGGCAGTTTTTGGCTCCATGAGACATAGCCCTTTCTAACAATCTGAGCTGTACTTGAATGAGTCGCATCCCCTCAACCCAGCGAGTGAGGGACACCCACTGCTGGGAGCGCTATGGAGTTGTTAGATGTTTCCTGACTAGATTTGCTTAAGGCAACTTGGCCCATTTCCTGCTGCATTCCAGGGTTCTGTAATCTGTCTCACTCCCAGGCAAACTTAGTCCCTTTGGGAACACAAAAAGAGGGAGAATTAGAAGGAACAGTTGTCTCTATAGGCACTAGCATCCCTGTCCAGAGCTAGACATGTGGAGAGCTCAGCCGCTCTGTCTCCAGACAGTTGGAGACAGGCCTTGAGGAAGCAGTCTTCTGGCTATCAAGGTAACTGCCACTCCAGGGACCACTGAGAACAAACTCTGAGAGCATTTGTTCACAGTAACAAAACTTGACCCATGGACATTGACTTCACGATCTTAAAAATACTTTCATACCTTTAACTCATTTTATTTTTAGAATAACCCTGTGGTGTGCGACACATATTACTGCCATTTTGCAGATCCATAAACTGCACCTTGGTGTGCATAAATGACTTACCTCCAAACGCACAGCATGTACAAGCAACAACTGGGGCTACAATCTTTGTCCTCTACCATTTACTTGAGTAATCTTTTCACAATATCAGGATGCCTCTCTGAAGTTCAGCTTCTGACACTCACTTACCAAAACCAGTACCAACAACTGATGTGCATGTCAGGTAGGAATGTGTTTAGGTACAAGGAAGAAAAATTCGTACCATATGATCTTACAATGTTTATTTGTTTTGTGCAACAGGAAGTCTAGGGATTGACAATCGTGGGCTGATTCAGCAGCTCAGGGACCCAAGTTCTTTCTGTCTCTCTACTTTGTCATCTTGAGCCTATAGGTTGAAGTAACCTCATGTTTGTCCCCTCCTGGCCACAGAATAGCTGCTACACATCCAACATCACATCTACATTTCAGGCAGGAAGAAGGAAAGGGGGAAAGGGGAAAAGGTAATAAGGGTCTTCTCTTAGTAAGTCTTTGCCTTTTTTTCAGGAAGAGATCCCTTTCCAGGGACTTTCTTCTACCTCTTCCTGGCCAGAACATGCTCCCTTGGTGCAGGAGAAGCTAAGGGGTCCCGTATTACAGCTTTCCAGCCTCTGTAGTAGAGGGGGCAAGGAAGAAGGACAGCTGATCCACAGTGACTACACAACACCTCCTCCCAAATGTGTCAAAGCATGGCATGAACCCCAGCTCCCAGGTGCACGTGCCTCTGTCCACACAGTCCGGGAAGTGTCTTTGTCAGTACCTTTGGACAGAAATGTTGTTCTTCTGGATGCCAGCCTGAAATGTGAGTTGGTCCTCAGGGATGAAAGGCTTTAGGCTCAAGGGGCAACTCCCAGCCTGCATCCTGGTGAGCCCGTCAACCCTGGAGAGGAACAGCTGTTACACTCAACCTCCCCCAGGAAGAAGGCTCTTAACTAGATTTCCCATAGAGAACTGTGTGGAGGAGGTTCAAACACAACCAACCCACCATAGGCTAAATTTGTACTCCAACCAACCTCATAATGAATAGTAGGAGACGCGTGTTTGTGACTTCAGCTTCTCGATTCGGCGCTCCAGCCCCTCAGTCTCCAGGGCCCCAGGCACCAGGGACCCTGGCCAGGATCAGGGGAAGCCCGCCCTCTGTACAGAGAGGGCACGTGGTCTTCTTTGAGAGTACACTGAGGAGGAGGGAAATCTGGGTTTCTTTCAGTCAGTGACTGGTTTGGTCGAGGACTTGGGGGAACCAGATTTCAGGGCTGTGGTTCTCACCTTTAACTCTACATCAGTGTCACCTGGGAAACTTCCACACTGACGCTAATGCCGGGGCCTCTCTCCCTCAGGCCAAGGATCCACCTTGGCAGTTTGGAAAATCCCATTCGACTTGACTGTGAACCCTTAACCTTATCAGATCAGCTCAGTCCTTCATTCTAGGACAAGTGAGGGCTGTAGGCCACAAGCCACAGACATAATGAATGAAAGTCGCTCAGTTATGTCTGACTCTTTGCAACCCCATGGAATAGTCCATGGAATTCTCCAGGCCAGAAGACTGGAATGTAGCCATTCCCTTCTCCAGGGGATCTTCCCAACCCAGGGATAGAACCCAGATCTCCTGCATGGCAGGCAGATTCTTTACCATAGAGCCACCAGGGAAGCCCAAAGCCACAGACATAATCATATCAGAAAATGAGAAAAATGCAATGCTAGCTACTCCTCAGTTTCCTGTAGTCTTCAAATGGGCTTGGTGGATATCTGAGTCACAAGGAGTCAAGGGCCCCACTCTAAAATGTACCTGGGGTTTGTCGATTTGTTTGTTGAATATTAACTTATTTATTTGGCTGTGCCAGGTCTTAGTTGCAGTATACAGAATCTTTAGTTGCAGCTTATGGGATATTTTTTAAATACATATATATATTTATTTATTTATTCATTTGGCTGCCCCAGATCTTACCTGCAGCACGTGGGACCTTTGATCTTTGTTGAGGCATTCGAGATTTATTTATTTTGGTTACAGCATGCAGGATCTTAGTTGTGGCATGTGGGATCCAGTTCCCCAAGCAGGGATCGAATCCCAGTGCTGGCAGTGCAGAGTCTTAGCCACTGGACCACCAAGGAAGTCCCCTGGGATTTGTTTTCATTGGCTAAGATAAGATAAGCAGATGGAAACAGTGATCATGAAGAGAGCAGATTATACTCACATATCCCAAAAGACGGGAGTCACAACACACCACGCAGGGCCACGTGGGGAAGCCCTAAGGTCCATCAGGAGGCAGAGGGAACAAGGAGAAAGCATGGATGAGAGTGCTTATAGTCATCTTTGTGGCAAAAAAAAAAAGTTGACGAGGGAGGATAAGCAGGGTAGACATGCTCGGGATTGCCTGGTTTGGATAATTCTGGTTGACCCTGAAGCAGAGGAGCTGCCCCTGCTTGTCTGGAAGCTGACCCCCAGATGAGTAGGCCTGAAGGATAGTGGTTCAGCCCAATAAAGGGGAGGATGTAGGCTCTGAATTAGTAGATTTGCACTTGGAGAGCCTGCTCTCAGTTATGTGTGTACTGTCTCTGGGACCCGACAGCCTCTCCAGGGACAGCAAGGCGCCACAGGTCAAACCATCAGAAAATAAAAGATGTGATTAATATCGGCTCCATCTCCGTGGCACTTCTAGGACTCAAGACTGTCTACTGAAATCCTATCATACTCTGTCCAAAGAATACTTTCCAATCCTCCTCTCTGGGAAAGGCAGGCACGCACAGATTCCTCAAATGGCAAGGTGGAAAGAGGGGTCCTCAGAGACCCCAGAGCACCCCTGCACATCAGGAAGGCCCCTCTGCCTGGGCATCTCTGAATTCCAAAAGGTATGGCACGCTGGCCTGCCTCTGGGAATGACCACTCTTGTGCCATGCTGAGGCCCATCCCTCACATGAATCAGCCTAACCAGCCCTCACTGGATGGTGCTGTACCCACTAGGATCTACCCCTCACCCCACCATCTGTCTCTTAAGTCACCCTTACACCCCCATTCACAAGCCTCCTTGGCATATAGGACCTGGCCCATCTGCACTGTCAACCCCCTCTGGCCCCCTCCACTGCCCTGCTAGTTCTCTGTCCCTCAGCCTTGAGGACTCCATGCTCAGACACAGAACGACTTGCTATTGCCTTTCATGTTTCCATGGCTTTGTACACGCTGCTTCCTTTGCCTGGTGTGGCCTTCCATCCTGGGCAGACTTCCATTCATCAGGAGCCAGCTCAGAGGTGCCATTCTCTGTGAGGTTTTATTCAGTCACCCCATGGCAGAGTTGATAACCTCCTCAAGTTTGCTTCTGCAGGCCCAGCAGTGTGCCTGCTGAGAGCCCCAAGGGTGCTCAGAGTCTTTGCCTGTATACCTAGCTCCCCACTAGGCTACTGTCTCCTCAAAGGTAGTAGCCACGTCTATCTCATTTCTTAGCCTCAGCAGCCCCTCTCATGGTGCTTAATGCATAATAAGGGCTTAGTCAGTGCTTGTGGAATGAATGAATGAATGAGTGAACTGAAGCCCTTGGGCCAAGTGCAATCATTATTTCAATTACTCATTCAAAGATATTTATTGAGTGTCTTCTATGTGCAGGACCCTTTAATCTATGCAGGTATAGAAGTAAGAAGAAACAGACACAATCCACACACTCAAGAAGGTCTTAGTCTTGTTGGGAAATGAAGTGTTAGTCCCTTAGTCGTGCCTGACTATTTCCGACCCCATGGACTGTAGTCTGCCAGGCACCTCTGTCCATAGGATTCTCCAGGCAAGAATACTGGAGTGGGTTGCCATTTCCTTCTCCAAGTCTTGTGGGGACACAGATGTGGCAACAGGGAGCAAGGACAATTCCTGGGGTTTAAGGGGCATGAGGGAACACATGCCAACACTGGAGGGCGCTAAGGGGAAGAGGCCCTGAGGGGAAAGGCAGGCAAAGGCAAAAAAGTAGAGCAATTTACAGAGAGACAGAGGATGACATGGCTGGTTAGTTAGCAGCATTTCCAGAGGGCAGAGTGGAAGGGTTTGGAGGTGGAGGGAGAACAGAGGAACTCTTTACCTTGACTCCAAGGAAAAGAGAAAAGAGCATCTGGGACATGATGGTGTGGCGAGGACCAAGGGCTGGGGAGGAGATAGTGGGGAAGGGGTGGTCTTTGAAAAGATCTGGATGGCAGGCAGGGAGATTAGGGCTCAACAGTTTCCCTGAAGGAGGCCAGTTGGGCAATGGCCCGAGAGCCTGGGGGTGGGGTGTCCGTGGGTGCTGTCTGCTCGCCTGAGTTCATGGCTATCCCTGTGGTTGATATTTCCCTACTGGAATAATCAGAGTCATGGTGAGCTACAGGAAGACAGCCCCAAGTACAGACGATGGTTGAGGGCAGAAGCCAGTGGTTCAAGGATGAGGCAAATCCAGCTCTGGCCACCTTCTTTCCTTCCTTTCCATTCTCCCCACTGCTCACATTTTCCATAACTCTCAATAGGGATACAACTACTAAAATTCCTTCTAGAACAATAAGAAGATACATTTTAAAGGGGCAAAAGATTTATACAGTCATTTCACCAAAGAAGACATACAGATAGTCAGTTAAGACATGAAAAGATGCTCAACATCACTAGTCAGGTAAAGAATATGACTTTGATTCAGGAGACCCATGTCTGATCCCTGGGTTGGGAAGATCCCGTGGAGAAGGGCATGGTTATCCACTTCAGTATTCTTGCCTGGAGAATTCCATGGACAGAGGAACCTGGCAGGCTATAGTCTATGGAGTTTCAAAGTCAGACATGACTGCACAACTAACACACTGTCATTAGGGAAATATAAACAAAAACCTCAATGCGATGCTACTTTACACTTGCTAGAATGGCTACAATCAGACAGACGGATGATAACAAGTGTTGGTGAGGATGTGGAGAAATTGGAACCTTTATACACTCCTGGTGGAATTGCAAAATGGTGAGACCACTTTGGAAAACAGTTTGGCAGGTTTTTTTTTTTTAATATTAAACATAAATTTACCATATGTCCTAGCGATTCCACTGTAGGTATTTTCCCAAGAGAGCTGAAAACAAATACCACACAAAGACCTGCAGCAAATGTTCATATCAGCTTGACTCATAATAGTCCCAAACTAGAAACAACTCAAATGTCCACAAAGTGGATAAACGAAATGCATACCAACACCCACTCAATGGAATACTGTTTGGCAATTAAAAGGGATAACCTGTTGATATATGCTACATGCAAAAATGTTACACTGAGTGAAATAAGCCAGGCACAAAAGACCACATATTCTATGATTCCACTTATCCAAAATGTCCAAGAAAGGCAAAACAGAGATTATAGGGACAGGAAATGGATTGGAGGTTGGCTGAAGATAGAGGCAGAAACAGGTAGTGATTGCAAATGGCACCAGGATTGTTTGGGGGGTGATGAAAATGTTCTAAATTTAGTGATGATTGCAGCACTCTATTAATTTACTAAAAACAGTTGAAATCTGTACTTTAACGGGGCAAAGTTTGTGTTAGGAAAATTATACTTCAATACAGCTGTGTAAAAACCTCACTTGGACAAGCACAGATCTAATGCTCCTTCTGTGTTGTCATGATCATGCCAAAGCATGTGATCTGTTGACCAGGCTTCTGGTTCTCTTCAGAGCCCACAACGCTGATCTGCCCTGCACCTAACTGACCTCCACATACGCAGTGGGGTTTCCCTGAGCTCTCCCTATCGTAAAGACAAAGCCGTACCTATGTACCTCTCAGCCAGATAGAGGGAGATGAGAACTAACATCTCTAAGATAATACTATGTGATTACTATACATTTCATTTCGACTTTATCTTTTCAGTTTATTTTTAGCAGGTGATACATTCACATGGCTCAAAAATCGAAATGAAAGAATAGGCACATCAGAGAGATTTCCATCCTACCTCTGTTCCATCCACCCATATTCCACCACCACCCACATCTTTTTTTTTTTAAGTATCTTTCCAGAGTTTGTTTATGCAAATACAAACCAATGTGAAGAAATAGTTTATTTTTTTCTTTCTTATGTAAAAGTAAGGTGCTAGATTAAACTGTTCTACACCTTGCTTTTTTCACTCATTTATCTTAGAGAGTCTTTCAGATCATATCTGAGAGATCTTCATTTTTTTCCCCAGCTATAAAGTATTCCGTTGTGAGTGTGTATCAGTATCTATTAACCAATCCCCAGCTGATGGATGCTTGCATCATTTCCAACTTTTGCTATTATAAACATGGCTGCAATGAATACTTTCTACAAAAGTCACTTCATAAATGTGCAAGCTATCTTTTGGGGAAAATATTACAGAAATGGGGTTGCTGAGTCAAAGGATAAATTGGCCTCATTTTTGCATTCCCATGGCAATGTAGGAAGCTTCCCCACAGCCTCTCCAGCAGGGCGTATTGTCCAGGTCTGGGATTTGCAGAATGCTTGATAGGGGTGTTGATTCTATCCTGCTTTCTTCAAGTGGGATTACTTTCTATTTTATTTCATTTTGGCTGGATTACACAGCTTGTGGGATCTTAGTTCCCTGACAAGGGATCAAACTGGAGCCCCTGGCAGGAAAAGTGCCAAGTCTTAACCCCTGGACCTCCAGGGAATTTCCTTTCCGTTTTAATTTTTTTTAAGTTATTTTTTGGGGTAAGAACATAAGATCTACCCTCTGAACATATTTTGAAGTGTAAAATACAGTGTCATCAACCACAGGCACAGACTTGTACAATGGATCTCTGGTACTTATTCATCTCATGTAATTCATACTTTGCAGCTGTTGAACAGCAACCCCCATTTCCCTCTTCCCTCTGCCCTGGCCACCACCTTTCTGCTTTCTGCTTCTGTGAGCTTGACTGTTTTAGATACCTCGTGTAGACTGAAGGCTTCCCAGGTGGTGCTAATGGTAAAGAAGCCACCTGCCAATGCAGGAGATGTAAAGAGATGTGGGTTTGATTCCTGGGTCAGGAAGATCCCCTGGAGGAAGGCATAGCAACCCACTCCAGTATTCTTGCCTGGAGAATCCCCATGGACAGAGGAGCCTGGCAGGCTACAATCCATGGGGTCCCAAAGAGTCAGACATGGCTGAGACAATTCAGCACACACACACAACCTTACTATATACCTAAGGTATACTCAATTTCTCATCTCCCCAGATGACTACTTCACAGCTTCTCTGTTCCCAAACTTTCTATAATCCCTCTTCACTGATGATCTTGCCTCTGATTCATTGAGAAAATAAAAGTAGAATCCAATTTCCTCATTCCTCACCACATCTCTCATGCCCTACCATCTGAACCTGTATCATCCACCGATCAAAGTCTAGGTCCTACACTTTTGCTTTCCTCCCACCTTCCCAGAGTCTTGGCTCTTGCAATAAACCCCTTTCTTCTCTCTGACATCTATGCCTCCCTCGACACTGGATCACTTCCATCAGCCTGCAGACACGCCTCACTGTCATCCTCCTTTTAAAAAATTTAAAAAGAAATAAATCTCTTGACTCTTCCTTCCCATTTAGTAACAGCCGTTCTGCATCTCAGCTGTCCTTCACACTACAGTTTCTCTTTTAATCATCTTTAATAAGTAGCTTCAGGTCCTCACCTCCCATCTCTTCACACCTGTTCCAATCAAACATCGTCCCTTCTACCCCACTGACACTGGTCTTGCCAAGATAACAGAGATCTCCACGTTGTCAAGTCACGTTGCCACATCTGTGTCCTTGTCTTGCTCTGCCTTTCAGCAGCATTCAACACAGCTGATCAATTCCTCCTCCTCGACACAGCTTCTGTGTCAGCTTTCATGATGCCTTCATTTCAGGTGGTTCCTTGTCTTCCTGGCTACAGTCTCCTTTGCTAGAGCCTCCTCTCCTCTCAGTGTTGGTGTGTTCTAGAGTTTACTCATGAGACCTCTTTTCTTCCCCAAGTCTAATCTCTCCACGAATCATCTCATTATTCTATGATGAATTTAAGGGCCACCTTCAGTCCTTGGGACTTCAAAATTCATATCCTGACCTCTCCTCCAAACTCCTAACTCTGACTTAGATACTTGTTTGACTTCAAGAAGCATTTCAAACGTAACATGTCCAAAACAGAACCCTCAGGATACCCCTTCAAACAGTCTCCTCTGCAAGTCTTCTCCATGGCCTTAAATGGCTCTGTTCATCCAGTTGCCCAAGCCAAAACCCCGAGTCCGCCTCCATTTCTCTTTCCCTACCCACTCCTCCCTGCCTTACTGTCCAGTCCACCAGCAAGACCCACTGATGCTCCCTAAAAATAATTCCCCAGTCCACCTACTGGCTTTTGTCTCCATTGCTACCATTCTAGTCCATAAGCCATCATCTTGCCATTTACCACTGCAGTAGCCTCCTGTCTGGCTTTCTGCCAACCATTCACTCTCCATCCAGCCACCAAGACTACTTTTAACAGTGTAAACCAGAGCATATCACTGTCCTGGCGAAAAAATACCCTCCAGTGGTTCTACATTAGACTTGGAATAAAACCCCCACCTCACCCAAGTCTGCAAAGCCTTCTGTGGCCAGAACCCCATCCACCTCTCCAACCCCATCCACCCTTCTGGCTTGCCTCTAGCCACGTGGCACTTTTTCTGTTGCTCAAACCCTCACTCATTCCCACCTGAAGGCCTTTGAGTGGTTGTTTCCCCTTCTTAGAAAGCTTACTCCCTCCATGCTCATGCTCAGTTGCTCAGTCATGTCCAACTCTTTGCAGGGTTAAGCAATGCATGCATTGCACAAGGGCCCCCAAGTGAGAAAGGGGGCGTGTTGTTGTTGTTTAGTTGCTAAGTCATGTCTGACTCTTTCCTGACCCTATGGACTGTAGCCCACCAGGTTCCTCTGTCTATGGGATCTCCAGGCAACAGTACTGGAGTGAGTTGCCATTTCCTTCTCCAGAGGATCCCCAACCCAGGGATCAAATCCATGTCTGCTGTATTGGCAGGAAGATTCTTTATCACTGAGCAGCCAGGAAGACTCTTACTCCCTCCAACCCCACTCTATTTTATTTCGTTCATAGCACTAATCCCACGTTGGCATTTCCTTGGTATATGTTGTTCAGTTTGTGTGTGTGTGTGTGTGTGTGTGTGTGTCTTACCTAGAGTAAAATCTTCCTGAAATTATGGGTCACACTGTCTTGTTCTCTGCTGGACTCCCAGTACCTAGAACAGCTTCTGGCCCATAACAGGTGTTCAGAAAATGTTTGTTGAAGGGATGAATGAATCCAAGCATTCCTTGCGATCGGTACAGCTCCTGACATGTACTAAGCTCTCTTGTATTTGCTGAATTAATGGACAGGTTGCTCCAACTCTGTGTGTGAGCTTCTTGAGAACAGAAGCCCTATTTCCTTTGTTTCCTCCCCAGCTCCTGGCATGATGCTAGGGACTTCCAGGTGCTGGGTAAATTATGCTTGCTTGATTGATTCTTCTTCATAAAGGGAAAGCCAAACTATTAAGCTGCCTACTTAATAGGCCAGTTCTCTGAGAATCAGCATGTGACACAAGAGGAAAGTCATAAGAACGGGGCTGAACTGAGTAGAAAGCTCCAGGGGTGGGTCAGCTACTGTCGGCTGGAACTGAGGTAAAAGGACTGTCTGCACCTAGTAGACTTCCTCTCCGAATTCTAGCCGCGACACTACACTTGTTTCTGGTGAATGTGTTACAGGATGCAGCCTACATCCTGGTGATGGTGGACCCGGATGCCCCCAGCAGGTCTTCTCCCAAAGCTCAATTCTGGAGACATTGGCTGGTGTCAGATATCAAGGTAAGCAGGCCAGAAGGCACTTTCAGACTCAGCGGGCATTGGGGCCAGAAGATGGTCATTCTCAGCTCTCACTCGGGTTCTCAGCTCTCATTTGGGAGGGTCAGGGACCTGATGAGCCAGGATTTCTGTGTCAGGTCGTCCCCAGCACCCAGCTGTCACAGCCTTGCACATATTTTCTAATAATTTCAGAAAATATCCCAGGATCAGTGATACATAGGTAAGCAGGTTCTCAGGATGAGTAGGGGTAGAGCCCCAATTTGTACTGTTTTCTTGATTTATGTATTGTAAAGACTCCCACTGTCACAAGTTTCAAGTTACAATGATTTCATAACTGAATCGCAAATTTTCTGAAACTGTAGCAATGGCTTCAGCACACCACTGCCAGGGGCCTGGGTTTGGGAGGGCACCAAGTGACTCTATGTGGTCCTCATGGCAAGGAACTCCTGCAGGATCTGCTCCTGACGGGCCAAGGGGCATAGAGGGGGCCTGGTGATCCATCTCTTTTTCTTCATACAGAAACAAATGACCTTCCCTTATTTTTCCTTTTGTCATCAGCCATAATTAGAAAGGTGCTTGGCTCCGCCTTTCCAGAGTTGGTCTGAGGAACTCAAATCTGGTGGCTTGTTAAAGGGGCATTAGATGAAAAAAACAAAACCAGAAAGGCTCTATTGCCAGGCAAGTTTTGGAGACTCTGGGTTAAACTGCATTAATCCCATTCCTCACTGAAGGGCTTTTTAGAGCTTTTAATATCCTGGTATGCGTTATATAACATGCATCTATTTTCCCATCTCACTTGACTGTTGAATCTTTTGTTCACAAGCATGTGGCAGTGCACTAGGGGAAAATCCACACTATCATCAGACATCCATGTATTTCTGCCTGGAAAGCCTGTCGATGGTGTTTGCATCACGTGTGCAAAGTCATCAGCCCCGTAAGATGGTAGGAACCCAGACCTGGAAAGACTAAGTCCGGATCCAGGCTGGTTCCTAACTCAGTGATCATCATGTCGTGGAGACCCTCAACAGCATTTCATCTTTATCCGTAAGATGGGAACCATGTTAACTCTTCTGTAGAGCTGTCATGAGCCTCCAATGAGAGTGTGTATTAAGAGCAGTCTCTAAAATACAGCACATACCACAAATATAGGGACTTGATATTTTTCCTTCTAGAGCTGTGGGGCAGAGGAAGGGGTATCTGTCTGAACTAGCTGTTGACTGCCCTGGTCAAGGCAGGGCTTTCACAACCACTGGAGTGGGGAGGTGGTGGGAGAGTTACCCTGGCAACCAACCTCCACCCAGTGACCACAGATCCTTTGCAGGATGCTTGGAGGATAGCCAGTTCTCAGGGGCAGTCCCCGTGACAATCTAGGCAGTGGCTCCCTCCAGGGAGACTTGCAACAGCGACTTCCAGAACAGAACCCAAGCAGGGCTGAAGAAGGAGGGCAGGAGCAGTGCTCCCACACCCTCCCCTGGCCAAGCCCTGCTCTCCAAGAGCCTTGGAAACACCACAAACCTGTGAAAGGGAAGAACTAGGGGAGATTCCTGCCATCAGGGGAGGGAGGGGAGCTGAGAGCACAAAAGGGAAAGATACTGGATCCTGCCGCAAACTAGAGCAGAGGCTCTGTGTGTACTCAGGACTCCCCAGCAGCCACGAGGGGGTGAAACTCTCAAGAAAAGACCACCACACTGGTCATCATATTTACAGTCTGCCCCCCACACACAGACTGCCTGTAAGAAGGTTCTATGGGCAACTCTGAGGCCCGATTTCAGAAGCTGGAATGTAATGGAATGTGATAATGCATGCATGTTCAGTTGTGTCCAACTCTTTGTGACCCCATGGACTATAGTCCTCCAGTCTCCTCTCTCCATGAGATTCTCCAGGCAAGAATACTGGAGTGGGTTGCCATGTCCTCTTCCAGGGTATCTTCCCAACCCAGGGATCAAACCCATGTTTCCTGCATCTCCTGCATTGATACTTTACCCGCTGAGCCACATTTCAGAGTAGAGGGCTCCTTGAGGTCATGAGGTTGTCTCTTTCCCAAGCCTGAAGTCTTCTCCTGCCCACTCCTCTCCCTCAGTACAGGACAGGACAGTTTTCTCACACCAGCCTTGTGGTACAAATGTGGTTTCAGCCCTTACAGCCCAGCTTAGAAGCAGAACAGGTGGCAGGTGGCAGCTGGCCGGTGGGACTGCTAAGCCATAGAGCTTACCAGGGCCACCTGCCCGGGTACAGCCCTCAGCCCTCTCTCTCAGGCTGGAGGAAGCTTGGTTTTCCGCTGCATTGTCACCCACTTGCCCAGATGCAAGGGTCCAGCAGGAAGCAGCAGCTCTCCCCAGTTATGTTCACTCAGCCTGACTGCCGGCCCCCATGTTCCGCCAGCTGCACAGCTGATGTAAAAACCAGACTGGGGTAGATCTTGGGCCGTGGATCTCAGCCAAAGGAAAAGAGGGCGCTGATCAAGCTCAGAAGCACTTCCTGTGTGTTCACCTACAGCTGAGTCAGTCCCCAACATTAAAGCACATTTAGATCAACTAGCAAGCTTGTTAAAATGCAGATTCCTGGGCACTCCTTGGGTCAAGGTGGAGGGAACAGGACATCCACATTCCACAGGCATCCAGGAGGGGTTTAGCACCTGGAAGGAAGACTGCAGAGCTCAGTGTCAAAATGCCCGGGTCCTTGTTAATATCACCCATTTGTGCAGCAATTTGCAAGTGAAAAGCACTTTTAGAACTTCCTATTTGTTCAATTCCTAGGTCAGGAAGATCCCCTGGAGAAGGAATGCCAACCCACTCTGGTATTCTTGCCTGGAAAATCCCATGAACAGAGGAGCCTGTTGGACTACAGTCCATGGAGTCAAAAACGTCAGATATGACTGAGCGACTAACATTTTCCCTACTGTTTTTTTTCATTGATCCTCTCAATCACTTTGTGAACCAGACATTATCCCCATTTTACAGATGGGGAAACAAAGGCTGCAGAGGGAAATGATTCCAGTCTCTCAGCTATGAGGATAGTGGGTCTTCAATCCTGGTACCTTAACTCCAAACCACCATCCCACGTGGTCAGGGTTCACACCACATCTCTTGCATCAGCTCCACTGTGGCCAAAGGCGTGTCACCATGCCCTCCCTGTATAATGGGAAACATAGTCTCTGTGGTTCCCTTGTCATCCTGGGGCTCTGTTTCTGGTTACATTTTACGAGTGGATGCTTCCAGGGGCCTTCCTGAGGGAATGCTGTCTTGGTAAATAAAACACACCTGATAAGGATCCCATAAAAGTAAACCCTACGTGTTATCATAACCCTCAGCAACAAGTGGCATCAGCAATAAGGCATGCCAAAAAGTCACTGCAGATACAGAAAGACAGTAGCTCTGTGGTTCACAATGACTGCAGAGGCAAACTTGGTGGCACCTAGGCTGGCCTCATTAATAGGGCATGAGTGTATGCCGAGTCGCTTCAGTCATGTGTGACTCTTTGTGACCCTGTGGACTGTAGCTCGCCAAGCTCCTGTGGCCGTGGAATTCGCCTAGCTGGAACACTGGAGCGGGTCGCCATGCCCTCCTCCAGCGGATCCTCCCGACCCAGGGGTCGAACCTGCGTCTTTTATGTCTCCTGCATTGGCAGACGAGTTCTTTCCGACTAGCGCCACCTGTGGGACTCAGACCTAATTAGGTGGTGGGCTGCACCATGGCCGTGGAAGCCCCTCAGTAGATACAATTTTTTGGACTGTCTGTCCGGGTTGAAACAAGATATATACCACTTCTTAGGAATATGTGAAATATCAGCAGCCCCTCCAGTGAGAGGCTGGTGGGATCTGGGACAGAATAGGATAAAGCTTCAGTCCTTAAAGAAAAACTAGGAGCTAGAGAGAACTCCATCAGAAAGGACTAGGCATTCAGGGTACTCTTTGTTCATTCAATACATATGGATTAGCCGTTATTTGCTATGGCCTAGTGTTTCAGGGTGAGAAATCTGGAGCCAGACTTGTGGTTTGAATTTGAATCCACCGATGTTAGCTTTGGAGAAGGCAATGGCGACCCACTCCGGTATTCTTGCCTGGAAAATCCCATGGACGGAGGAGCCTGATAGGCTGCAGTCCATGGGGTCGCTAAGAATCGGACACAACTGAGCGACTTCACTTTCACTCTTCACTTTCATGCATTGGAGAAGGACATGGCAACCCACTCTAGTGTTCTTGCCTGAAGAGTCCCAGGGACGGAGGAGCCTGGTGGGCTGCTGTCTATGGGGTCGCACAGAGTTGGACACGACTGAAGCGACTTAGAAGCAGCAGCCCTGTTAGCTTTGTGATTTTTGTGTGGGGGCCGCGGTGCAGGGAGGCACATGTTCTTCAACCTGTCTTTACTTGCTCTCTTATAAAGTGGGGATCCTGAATGTTCTTACCTCACACTGTTGTTTGTTGCTGTTGTTTAGCCACTAAGTCATGTCTGACTCTTTTGCAAGCCCATGGACTGTAGCCCGCCAGGCTCCTCTGTCCATAGGATTTCCTAGACAAGAATACTGGAGTGGGTTGCCATTTCTTTCTCCAGAGGATCTTCTCAACCTAGGGATTGGACCCACATCTCCCGGTTTGACAGGCAGATTCTTTACTCTCTGAGCCACCAGGGAAGCCCCCACATAGTAAACAACAGGTTTACTTACTTAAGAGTTCTTAGAACAGGACCCAGAACTCTGTATAATATTTTGCTGTGAGGTTATCATGATTGCTCCAAGTCAGGCACTATGCTAGCCCTGGGGTTGCAAACGCAAACAAAACAGGGGGCCTCCCTGTCATCCGAGGGTTTCTGCTCTAGAGAGACAGAGAAAGGAGGCTGCAGTGGGGTTACGAGGGCCTCCAGAAGTTGGCTGGGTTCAGAACTCCCTATACCTGGGGGTTCCTGTTTGCTCAGGGACAAGACTAGACTTTAGTCCCAAACCTGCCCAGACCTGAGTGGGCAGGGACTGATACATAAACTGTACTGTCTTTCTGAGTCCCCTCTTTGAAAAACCTCTCACTGAGCAAAAAATATTTTGAACAGACCGTTGATACATAACATCCTTTCTCCTCCACAGTGTTACATTCCTAGCTTTTCCTTTAAGATGCTTTTAGTTCTAACTCAATCTGATTAATAATCTTTGTGCTCAAGTCTAATTAAGGTATTAATTAATTTGCATCATTCATTTCAGAAAGAAATGCTTATTGGTGGTTCATCTTCTATTTGTCTCTGAAATTAGTGCTCAGGGCTTTTCAGGCAAATACTTTCATTAGGTTTATTTTTATTGTTAATGGGAATATTGAACACAGGGAGATGGTATGTTAATACTTTCCACAAAGACTATCATGACTGGTGACAAAGAACACAAGAACAATTAAGGAGGCAAGGGTACCTTTCTTCTTCCAAAAAAGAAAGTCTTCCTAGAAACTGTCAATGATTCTAAAATTTGTCCTGAAAATCTTTTTTGTTTTAAGAAAGAAAAGGAAACGGCAAGTTCATGTTTCCCTTTCATTCAGTGCCCTCGACCTTTGGCAGCTGTAAGTGCAAGCAATTCTGGGCTGAATTGAAAGGGCTTTAAGGGTTCATTATTCTGTCTATTTTTCTATAGAATCGGATTTTTCCATAGTGAGAGGTGCTTTTTTTTTTTTTTAAGGACCTCTTAGTGTGTTTGGTGAATAAAATAAATGGGAAACCCAACAGAGCTGGGATCATAGCCCCTTGCTTTCCAGTTAGGTGCTTAGCACGTGTCAGGATTCCTCTGTTGGAATTATTGGTCCAGCTCCTGAGAAATCTTAGGCAAGTTACTTGACCTCTCTGATACTGTGGCTTCTTGTCTGTAAAGCTGAAACAAATCCTTCCTCTTCAGGATAGAGACAAGAAAAGGGAAATTACATATGCAAAGAGGTGAAGCCTCCCTAGAGAAAGGCACTATATAAAGCGGCAGATTCATCTTCGTTCCTAATCAATTGAGCAGTAGATTCTGTAAAAAGTTTAATATATATATAATTATATAATCTAATTTTCTACACGCTCAGAAACCAGCTAATGGTAATAAAGAGCAGAATAAATGATCTCTATCAGGCCCTCAAGTTCAGGTGAAGAGGTCAAACCAAGGAAATAGGATTCATTCATTAGTCTCTTTATTTAGACCTATACTTGCAGTTCTGGTGCTACTATTTGTGCACTTGTCCGTGTATGCTTTGCCCTGCCCCATGAGGGTCCATTTAAAGAAATAAACACCTGCAGAGCATGGCTTATGCTCCCTAAGAGCATGTTGGTTTGAATCTAGGAGCCCTAAAGAGCATTTGGTGATGCGGACAATGCAGAGGCCTTGGTCATAAACCAGACATGTACATGGCCACCACGAGGGAGGCAAGAAAGAGCCTTCACTTTGGGGTCAGATGAACTGGGGGGAGGCTCCAGGCACTGCCACTTCTAGTTGGGAACCTCTGAGCTCCAGTTTCTCCATCCTTAAAATGGGCATGACGATAATGTCTATTTCCCAGTGTTTGATGAGTTTAAGTTTCATGACATAGAACAAAAGAGTAGGCCCTCCATCAGTGTGACTCTCTCCCCCACCACTCCCAACTTTGAGATCTGACCACAGCAGCTACTTATGATGTAGCAACTTCCCTTAGGCTGTTGGGCTCCTGTTTTGCAAAGGAAGAATTCTAGTCAATTCCCCAACACACAAACCANGTTCTTGCCTGAAGAGTCCCAGGGACGGAGGAGCCTGGTGGGCTGCTGTCTATGGGGTCGCACAGAGTTGGACACGACTGAAGCGACTTAGAAGCAGCAGCCCTGTTAGCTTTGTGATTTTTGTGTGGGGGCCGCGGTGCAGGGAGGCACATGTTCTTCAACCTGTCTTTACTTGCTCTCTTATAAAGTGGGGATCCTGAATGTTCTTACCTCACACTGTTGTTTGTTGCTGTTGTTTAGCCACTAAGTCATGTCTGACTCTTTTGCAAGCCCATGGACTGTAGCCCGCCAGGCTCCTCTGTCCATAGGATTTCCTAGACAAGAATACTGGAGTGGGTTGCCATTTCTTTCTCCAGAGGATCTTCTCAACCTAGGGATTGGACCCACATCTCCCGGTTTGACAGGCAGATTCTTTACTCTCTGAGCCACCAGGGAAGCCCCCACATAGTAAACAACAGGTTTACTTACTTAAGAGTTCTTAGAACAGGACCCAGAACTCTGTATAATATTTTGCTGTGAGGTTATCATGATTGCTCCAAGTCAGGCACTATGCTAGCCCTGGGGTTGCAAACGCAAACAAAACAGGGGGCCTCCCTGTCATCCGAGGGTTTCTGCTCTAGAGAGACAGAGAAAGGAGGCTGCAGTGGGGTTACGAGGGCCTCCAGAAGTTGGCTGGGTTCAGAACTCCCTATACCTGGGGGTTCCTGTTTGCTCAGGGACAAGACTAGACTTTAGTCCCAAACCTGCCCAGACCTGAGTGGGCAGGGACTGATACATAAACTGTACTGTCTTTCTGAGTCCCCTCTTTGAAAAACCTCTCACTGAGCAAAAAATATTTTGAACAGACCGTTGATACATAACATCCTTTCTCCTCCACAGTGTTACATTCCTAGCTTTTCCTTTAAGATGCTTTTAGTTCTAACTCAATCTGATTAATAATCTTTGTGCTCAAGTCTAATTAAGGTATTAATTAATTTGCATCATTCATTTCAGAAAGAAATGCTTATTGGTGGTTCATCTTCTATTTGTCTCTGAAATTAGTGCTCAGGGCTTTTCAGGCAAATACTTTCATTAGGTTTATTTTTATTGTTAATGGGAATATTGAACACAGGGAGATGGTATGTTAATACTTTCCACAAAGACTATCATGACTGGTGACAAAGAACACAAGAACAATTAAGGAGGCAAGGGTACCTTTCTTCTTCCAAAAAAGAAAGTCTTCCTAGAAACTGTCAATGATTCTAAAATTTGTCCTGAAAATCTTTTTTGTTTTAAGAAAGAAAAGGAAACGGCAAGTTCATGTTTCCCTTTCATTCAGTGCCCTCGACCTTTGGCAGCTGTAAGTGCAAGCAATTCTGGGCTGAATTGAAAGGGCTTTAAGGGTTCATTATTCTGTCTATTTTTCTATAGAATCGGATTTTTCCATAGTGAGAGGTGCTTTTTTTTTTTTTTAAGGACCTCTTAGTGTGTTTGGTGAATAAAATAAATGGGAAACCCAACAGAGCTGGGATCATAGCCCCTTGCTTTCCAGTTAGGTGCTTAGCACGTGTCAGGATTCCTCTGTTGGAATTATTGGTCCAGCTCCTGAGAAATCTTAGGCAAGTTACTTGACCTCTCTGATACTGTGGCTTCTTGTCTGTAAAGCTGAAACAAATCCTTCCTCTTCAGGATAGAGACAAGAAAAGGGAAATTACATATGCAAAGAGGTGAAGCCTCCCTAGAGAAAGGCACTATATAAAGCGGCAGATTCATCTTCGTTCCTAATCAATTGAGCAGTAGATTCTGTAAAAAGTTTAATATATATATAATTATATAATCTAATTTTCTACACGCTCAGAAACCAGCTAATGGTAATAAAGAGCAGAATAAATGATCTCTATCAGGCCCTCAAGTTCAGGTGAAGAGGTCAAACCAAGGAAATAGGATTCATTCATTAGTCTCTTTATTTAGACCTATACTTGCAGTTCTGGTGCTACTATTTGTGCACTTGTCCGTGTATGCTTTGCCCTGCCCCATGAGGGTCCATTTAAAGAAATAAACACCTGCAGAGCATGGCTTATGCTCCCTAAGAGCATGTTGGTTTGAATCTAGGAGCCCTAAAGAGCATTTGGTGATGCGGACAATGCAGAGGCCTTGGTCATAAACCAGACATGTACATGGCCACCACGAGGGAGGCAAGAAAGAGCCTTCACTTTGGGGTCAGATGAACTGGGGGGAGGCTCCAGGCACTGCCACTTCTAGTTGGGAACCTCTGAGCTCCAGTTTCTCCATCCTTAAAATGGGCATGACGATAATGTCTATTTCCCAGTGTTTGATGAGTTTAAGTTTCATGACATAGAACAAAAGAGTAGGCCCTCCATCAGTGTGACTCTCTCCCCCACCACTCCCAACTTTGAGATCTGACCACAGCAGCTACTTATGATGTAGCAACTTCCCTTAGGCTGTTGGGCTCCTGTTTTGCAAAGGAAGAATTCTAGTCAATTCCCCAACACACAAACCATGTGGTAAAAGCAGCTCATCCTTTCACCTCTCAGTCTAGATGGGTCCAGGCCCAGCCTGGAGGTACCAACCTGACCCAAGCTAGCTTGGGTGAAGGAAGTAACTGAGGGGAAGGATGTCTGTCCCGTCATTGGTGGGCACTAAGTTGCTTCAATTGTGTCCAACTCTTTGCGACCCCATCGACTGTCGCCCACCAGGCTCCTCTATCCATGGAACCCTCTAGGCAAAAATACTGGAATGGGTTGCCATGCCCTCCTCCAGCAGATCTTCCTGACCCAGGAATTGAACCCGTGTCTCTTATGTCTCCTGCATCAGCAGATGGGCTTTTACCACTAGTACCACCTGGGAAGCCCATCTGGTCATTCAGCCTCTGGGAATTGCCCTGTGACTCCCCTGGACCAGACCAGGGTCTCCTGGAGTCATCACAGACCACAGCCTGCATACGGGCCTTGGCTGCAAGCGTCAGGGCTATGATGTGCCTCCCACGGGCAGGGCTACACTTCTTCCCCAATACTTCCTGCTTTCTATTTATTATTTTTTATTTTGTGTGCCTTGCAACATGCAAGATCTTAGTTCCCCCACCAGGGATCATACCTGTGCCCTCTGCATTGCGAGCACAGTCTTAGCCACTGGACCACCAGGGAAGTTCCCCCACTTTTATTTTTAACATGTCCCAGCACCCCTCACCGTTTCCTTATCGCTCACCATCCCCACTTGGCTGTCATTGTCCCACCACAGGGACGCCTCGCTTCCCATTCAAAATAATTTAAATAAACTGTTGCTACAAAGTGGAATATTATCTTCTGATGAATGTTTTTAAAGCCTTTAAGGTTTTCATGGTAATTTGTGGTGTAAAATTATTTGGAGATAAGAGCCAAATTAACTCTCGGATGCCGAGGTCGCTGTGTCCTGTTACCCATGTGAGCACTGTTTAAATATAATCAGCCCTTAGACTAATGCAGCATAATTGTTCATTTGAAATAGCTTTTTTTACTCCATTCAATGAGTCATTAAAATATTCAAGGGATAATGCAGTGAATTGGAAATGAATTTATCATATTATCCCATACATACTGTAGTGCTTCAGGTAACTAAGAAGAAAGGGGGAGAGGGAGGGAGAGAGAACGTGAATACAATGTGCACAGGCAGGAAGGGGGCCAGGATGCGCAGGGATATGGGAAACAAAGCTTTTGGAGTGGTTTATGGAAAGTGTGTATAGAGAGGCTGACCAGGAGGGGTGGGAAAAAAGGGAAACGCTGTCCTTTGAAGAGCTCACTGACTCTCTCTCTTTCTCTCTGCACTCTGAGAATCTGTGCTCCACCACAGCTCCACTGTTAACTTATTTTTATCAAATATGTTTATATCAGAAAGTCGTTATGGAAACCAATTCTGCCATCCAGGAGAATTCCTGGATCAGGCAGAAAACTCTTTCTTTCTCTCTCTTTCTCTCTCTCTCCTTTTCTCTCTAACACACACACAGACACACACACACACACACACACACACACACCACTCACACATGCACACACACTTATAGACACCTCAAAGGGAACAGCAGTCTTGCTCACCCAATTCTCAACTCAGCTCTGACACAGTCAATGGGTAGCACCCTGGCTCCCCTTCATGGGCAGAGCTATAAAGTGGCTGAGAATGAGACCAGCTGTCCAGTCTCACCCCTTACCCTGACCTTGGGAACCTGGGCTATGGCATTACTTCCTCACGGTCCCCCAGACCCAGCACCCACACCCCAAGCACACACACTAAGGAGAGACGAGAAGGCACCAGTGGCAATGTATTTGGCGCGGCAGTTCTTCCTCGACTGAGGGAAGGTCCCATGGGTGTGCATGGCTTGTACTGCACCTGGAATACCATCTTCTGTTCTGGTTACAACATTTCAAGAAAGACAGTGAGCAGCACATGAGCAAAGCAACCAGAGGGGCAAGGCTCTGTAGAAACCAGGAAAGCAGGGCTAGCTGGCCTGCCAGAACCCCCAAGGGCAGCCATGAGGACTGACTTTAAGGAGTCGTTAAATATTTCTTTTAAAATTGGAAGAACTCTATATGGAAAACAACAAGGAGGGCCTGCTCTCCTCTTCTGGGGAGAATTAGAACCAGTGGGTAAAATTTACGTGGAAGTCAGTTTGGGCGCCATGTAGGAAAACACTTCCTAAGAATTTAAACTGCTTAAGAACTGAGCACATACTCCACAGAGGAGGGAGTACTTAGCATGGAAGGTACTTATTCACCAGTGACTCAGGAATGTTCCCCAGCACAGGAGGTAGACCAGATGATCAGTTAGATACACCCTTTGACATCTGTAGTGTTTCTATCTGCCATATTTCCCTTCCTGGCTAAAGATACTCTTCTTAGAGCTTATACCCTTATATTAACAATGACAATAATAATTTAAAAAGGAAGAATAAATGGAAAGAGAAAAAATAAAGAGAAGAGGAAGAATGAAAGGAAACAAAACATTTATACACTAGCGTGTTGTGCTGGGCACTGTGTTTCATGAATTTCTCATTTCATCCTCACAAAAGCCCCAGATAAAGATAATCTAGGCCAGAAAATTAAGATCTAGAGGGATTAAGCAGTTGTCCAAGATCTTCTAGCTGGTGAGCAACTGATTGGGATTTGAACCCAGAGCATCAAGTGGCCAAAGTATTGGAGCTGCAACTTCAGCATCAGTCCTTCCAAGGAATATTTAGGGTTGATTTCCTTTAGGGTTGACTGGTTTGATTTCCTTGCTGTCCAAGAGACTCTCAAGAGTCTTCTCCAGCACCACAATTCTAATGCATCAGTTCTTCAGCACTCAGTCTTCTTCATGGTCCAACGCTCACATGCATACATGATTACTGGAAAAACCATGTCTTTGACTATACGGACCTTTGTTGGGCATGGGTAGCAAGGGGTAGAATCTACCTAAACTCTGGAGACCTAATGTGGCATCATGATTATACGTGCATGTTCAGTTTAGTTCAGTTGCTCAGTCGTGGTCCGACTCTTTGCGATCCCATGAATCGCAGCACGCCAGGCCTCCCTGTCCATCACCAACTCAGGGAGGCCTGGCATGCTGCAGAACTGTGGTGCTGGAGAAGACTCTTGAGAGTCCCTTGGACAGCAAGGAAATCAAACCAGGTAACCCTAATGGAAATCAACCCTAAATATTCCTTGGGAGGACTGATGCTGAAGCTGAAGCTCCAATTCTTTGGCCACTTGATGCGAAGAGCCGACTCGTTGGATAAGACTCTGATGCTGGGAAAGATTGAGGGCAGGAAGAGAAGGGTGTGACAGAGGATGAGATGGTTAGATAGCATCACTGAGTCAATGGATATGAATTTTGAACAAACTCCAGAAGATAATGAAGAACAGGGGAGCCTGGTGTGTTGCAGTTCATGGGGTTGCAAAGAGTCTGACACAACTTAGCAACTGAATGAAGTGACCCAAGCCTGGATTCTGTGACAGCTTTTGTCAGGACCAGGTGTAGCCACTAAGAGGAAGTGGTGCTGGTATGAAGGGTGCAATTTGAGCTTCCTGGTCTCCTGCCCTTTACCTCCATTCTTGGTCATGCCCACCTCAACCATAGTGCAGCCCTGACCTGGGCCTTAGAGCAGGAGCCTGGGAGGCAGCTTCTCCAACTTACTGTGAGTAAATGATTCCCCACCCTGAGTCTATTTCCTCAATTGTAAAAGAGGACATTAGCAAAAATTTAAAAAAAAAAAAAGGAATTTCATAAGCCACTTAGTTGTTGTTTAGTTGCTAAGTCATGTCTCACTCTTCTACAACCCCCTGGACTCTAGCCCACCAGTCTCCTCTCTCCATGGGACTTCCTAGGCAAGAATACTGGGTGGGCAGCCATTTCCTTCTCCAGGGGATCTTCCTGACCCAGGGATCAAACCCACATCTCCTGTACTCCACGTGGATTCTTTACCATTGAGCCACCTGGGAAGCCCGAGACACATAGGCGTGTATGAAAAAAATAATTTTAAAAAAAGATGAATACACTGGCATCAAACCACAGGAATGTTGTTGTGCGGACACAATGAGATAAAATGTGTAAAGTATCCAGCAGCCAGCACTTAGATGCTACCTATTTGCTATTTCACTACTCCTTCCATCTACTACCTCCCTAACTCCTCTGCTGGAAGCTTAGAAAATTGAGCCTTTGATGGTAAGGAGCTTACAACACTCCCAAGAGGCAGGTCAGAGCCTGGCAGGAGAATGAGCTGCTCTCATGGTTACCACTTAAAAGACCCTAAGGGAAAAAGCCACCATAGACATAGGACTTAATCAGGAGGTGTTGGGACCAACTCTTTAACCTGCACTGTGCTCAGCACTGCAGCTATTAAAAAATAATCATGTAAGACCTACAGATGATAGATAGATAATTTAATGAATAAACATTGGGTGAATTTAAAATGTGTTTTTTTCTATTCCCCAGTTGGAAAGACAGGGCTAATGTATAGGAAACAGAGAGTAGAACTCATGGGATATTCACATCAACTCTAACTGGGCCCTTTAGACTCAGATGGCTTTGAAAGTTCAGATCACTTTCCCCTCTGCAGTGAGGTAACGCCTCCTCCTTCAAGGCTCAGCTCAAATGTCACCTCCACTGAAAGGCTCTCTCTGAGGCCTCCAGACTGAGTTAGTCTGTCCTGCCCTGAGCTCCTACTATGCTCAGTCTAACCTCTGTTAGTGTCTTTATCACATGGGTTTGTTATTATTTATGAGTCTCTTTTCTCTGTTAGACCACGAGTTCCTGGAGGGTAGAATTGTGTCTTAGATCCTGAGCATTTAGCACAGTGCCAGGAACACAGAAGACCCTCAATCAGTGTTGAATGGATCAGTGAATGAAGGCATGAAGGAATGAATGGATAAAAGAATGAAGGAATGGATGGATGGATAGTGGCTGGGCAGGTAGAGGGATGGATGGATGAGGTGATAGTACGTTGTGATGGCTTCACAATGGAGACAAGAGCTGTGCTGGGGCTTGAATTATGAGCAGGCCTAAAAAAGTCGAAGGATATGGGATTGTATTTCAAGAAGAGAAGAGAATAACTAAAAGTTCAGACATGTGAATGGTGTAGAAAGAAGAATTACAAACATAGCATTAAAAGCCAAGACGGCTGAGTTAATTAAGGCCCCCTTTATCACCTCTCCCTGGGTGGTTATTGCAAAAGCCATCTAACTGAGCCACTTCCTGTAACCTCATCCCTGACAAAAGTATCTATCTGTCATGCGAGGGTGTACTCCTCGGTTTTTGTCTCGTCACAACAAAGATTTGGAGTGACGGACATTAAAGCCCCCTGGGCGTGTCACGGCTCTCGGGTCTTGGATAGACCAGGTTATAGCTCTCAGGTCTCAAAAGGACCATGTTATAGCTCTTAGACAAATCAGTGTTACAGCTCAGTGTTACAGATCTATTTTATTTAGAAGATAGCAGGAAAATCCATCTTTGAGGTGTGAGGGCATGTCGTTCCAAAGACGCGAAGAGAAGAGTGCCCCAGCGCTTGGGCCAGGGCAGGGGTGGGGGCAGGAGAGAGAGAGAGAGAGAGCTAGCTTTGGCTTCTCTTTTTATGTTTTTCTCCTGGGCCTGTCCTATGTAAACTGGGCCAGCCAGGAGTGTTGTCTGTTTTACCCTGAGGTCCTCACTCCGGTCCCCGGACCTTCCTTTGTTCTATTTTCGTGGGCTTTTCCCTTCCTTGTCGTTTAGCCACCGCCATTTTCGACTTCTTTTCCCTATTCTACCTACCTAACATATCTTTCGGAGAAGGCAATGGCACCCCACTCCAGGACTCTTGCCTGGAAAATCCCATGGATGGAGGAGCCTGGTAGGCTGCAGTCCATGGGGTCGCTAAGAGTGAGACACAACTGAGCGACTTCATTTTCACTTCTCACTTTCATGCATTGGAGAAGGAAATGGCAACCCACTCCAGTGTTCTTGCCTGGAGAATCCCAGGGACTGGGGAGCCTGGTGGGCTACCGTCTATGGGGTCACACAGAGTCGGACATGACTGAAGTGACTTAGCAGCAGCAGCAGCAACATATCTTTCCTTCATGGGTTACTGTTTTCTAAAATTGAAATATGATCATATTACTTCCCTAGTTGAAGCCTTCAGTGGCTCCTCAATATCTCAGGACAGACTCCTATCTGGTCAGTATACTATATTGTTTATTTTAAAAATTTTATTGAAATATAGTTGACTGACAATGTTGTGTTAATTTCTGCTATACAGCAAAGTGACTTGGTTTCATACACACACACACACACACACACATACATATATACACACATTCTTTTTCATCTTCTTTTAAAATTTATTTTATTTTTTGGCCACGTGACATATGGGATCTTAGTTCCTCAACCAGGGATCAAACCCATGTCCCCAGCAGTAGAAGCCCAAAGTCTTAACCACTGGACTGCCAGGGAAGTCCTCTATTCATCTTCTTTTACATTATGGTTTAGCACAGGATATTGAGTATAGTTCCCTATGCTATACATAGGACCTTGTTGTTTATCCACCCTGTATACAACAGTTTGCTTCCTGGTCAGCATATTATTTAAGGCCTTTGGCTCTGGCCCTTCCTGCCCCATCAGCCCTGCATGGTGCTCCTGCCAAGTTGCATGCGGTGTCTCAAACCTTCTGTGTGTCTCAGGCCACTGTGGACCATTACTAGCTCTGGTCCCTCTCCCTAGGAAGCTGTTCTGCAATCTGAAAACACTTAGTTGCTTTATAGAAGTTAAGATCTCTAGATGGATGACACCTTCAAGGTCCAGAAAAAGCTGAGACTTAGGATCACAGAATCACTTCCAGAAATAGGAAAGGAAATGTGGATTCCTGAATTTAAGATGGTGAGTGTAATATCCATCCGCATCCAAAGTCCGTAACAATTAAAAAGCAGGTGGTCTGAGACAGCAGAGGAAGCACTGAGCACTGTGAGTCTGCATAAGCTCACTGAAAACAAGTCACTCCTGACCACTCAGATGTCTTTGCTGATGAATGCACTGGTCCAGTGGACCAGGAGAAGGTGCCAAGTAAGCACAGCATAGCTTAAGTGACCAATGCTTTAGACCAAGTCAGTCATGGTAAACTGTAGGCAAGGAGGACAAATATGGCTTCAATTTATGACTATTGTGTTCAGTGGGTTTGTAACTTGTTAGCAAACCATTCCAGAAATGACTAGTAGATTGTGCTTCCCTGGTAGCTCAGATGGTAAAGAGTCTGCCTGCAATACGTGAGATCCAGGTTTGATCTCTGGGTTGACTCCAGGGAAGATACCCTGGAGAAGGGAATGGCTAACCACTTCAGTATTCTTGCCTGGAGAAAGGCTGCTTCAATTTATGACTATTGTGTTCAGTGGGTTCAGGATTTAGTTAGCAAACCATTCCTAAAGAATGCTGACTAATAGATTCGCATCAACTTCCAGGGCAGCCCCTAGTAACATGCCACAGGATTCTGCCAAAAGGGCCTGCTACTGCTACTGCTAAGTCGCTTCAGTCGTGTCCGACTCTGTGCGACGCCATAGACAGTAGCCCATCAGGCTCCCCCGTCCCTGGGATTCTCCAGGCAAGAACACTGGAGTGGGTTGCCACTTCCTTCTCCAATGCATGAAAGTGAGAAGTGAAACTGAAGTCGCTCAGTCGTGTCTGACTCTTAGCGACCCCACAGACTGCAGCCTACCAGGCTCCTCCGTCCATGGGATTTTTCTAGGCAAGAGGAGTGGGGGTGCCATTGCCTTCTCCAGCCAAAGGGCCTACCTTGTTCAATATCTATATAGATAGCATGCTCACTGAATGAAGGTCACCCAATAAGTTTCAAGGAATTGCTAACACGTGGACTGACACAAAACAGTTAATTTTGGCAAATTTGGAAGGATAGGCCTGCAATGAAAAAAAAAATTAAACTTAATAGAGATTAATCTCACTATATTTAGGTTCCAAATCAATTGCACAAACACCGAATGGGGAAGACTTGGCATAGCAGGAGTTCATGAAAGGAAAAGATCAGAGCACTTTTCATTAATTTTTAAGCTAATTTTAAGCTAATAATAGAATGTCAAACCATAATGCAGGAGTTAAGAAAGTTAACATAATCTTAGATCCATCAATAGAAGTAGAGGTTTTTAGATCATTGAAGATTATAGATCCCTTTTTTTCTGCATCAGTCAGACCACCTCTGCTCATTCATTCATTCAGCATGCGTTCAGCACACCTTAGGCAATATGTTTCATTCAAGCACCACACATCAAATGTTTATAAAGTCAGATCCTTCCAGTGAGGAGTGCCCGGTCTGGTGAGGGGAGCAGAGAAGTCAGTCCATGATTACAGTACATAGTGGAGAGGGTTAGGATGAAGTTAAATCCCAAGAACCAAGAGAGAAGAGATGGTGGGCAAGGGGGAAGTCTCCACAGAGGAGGTGACCCTTGGACAGACCCTTAGACAGAGTAGAGTCCACCAGGCAAGCAAGTGAGGAAAGGGCCTCTAGGCAGAGGGAACAGCAGGAAGGCCAGTGCAGCTGGAAAATAGTGATCAAGGGGGCNGTAGCCCATCAGGCTCCCCCGTCCCTGGGATTCTCCAGGCAAGAACACTGGAGTGGGTTGCCACTTCCTTCTCCAATGCATGAAAGTGAGAAGTGAAACTGAAGTCGCTCAGTCGTGTCTGACTCTTAGCGACCCCACAGACTGCAGCCTACCAGGCTCCTCCGTCCATGGGATTTTTCTAGGCAAGAGGAGTGGGGGTGCCATTGCCTTCTCCAGCCAAAGGGCCTACCTTGTTCAATATCTATATAGATAGCATGCTCACTGAATGAAGGTCACCCAATAAGTTTCAAGGAATTGCTAACACGTGGACTGACACAAAACAGTTAATTTTGGCAAATTTGGAAGGATAGGCCTGCAATGAAAAAAAAAATTAAACTTAATAGAGATTAATCTCACTATATTTAGGTTCCAAATCAATTGCACAAACACCGAATGGGGAAGACTTGGCATAGCAGGAGTTCATGAAAGGAAAAGATCAGAGCACTTTTCATTAATTTTTAAGCTAATTTTAAGCTAATAATAGAATGTCAAACCATAATGCAGGAGTTAAGAAAGTTAACATAATCTTAGATCCATCAATAGAAGTAGAGGTTTTTAGATCATTGAAGATTATAGATCCCTTTTTTTCTGCATCAGTCAGACCACCTCTGCTCATTCATTCATTCAGCATGCGTTCAGCACACCTTAGGCAATATGTTTCATTCAAGCACCACACATCAAATGTTTATAAAGTCAGATCCTTCCAGTGAGGAGTGCCCGGTCTGGTGAGGGGAGCAGAGAAGTCAGTCCATGATTACAGTACATAGTGGAGAGGGTTAGGATGAAGTTAAATCCCAAGAACCAAGAGAGAAGAGATGGTGGGCAAGGGGGAAGTCTCCACAGAGGAGGTGACCCTTGGACAGACCCTTAGACAGAGTAGAGTCCACCAGGCAAGCAAGTGAGGAAAGGGCCTCTAGGCAGAGGGAACAGCAGGAAGGCCAGTGCAGCTGGAAAATAGTGATCAAGGGGGCATGCAGGGGAGATGAGCTCAGTGAGGGCAACCAGGAGGCTAGGGAGCATGGAAGCTCAGAGCCCTGACCACTCACCCATTAGAATCACCAGGCAGCACTACCCAGACCAGCTAGGTCAAAACCTCTGGGAGTGGAGCCCAGGCATCAGCTTATTCAAGATTCCCAGGTGATGCAGATGATATGCCTATGGGTAGCAGCAGAGGGAGAGAGGGAGTTGTCATTCAACGAGCACATGGTTTTAGTTATGCAAGATGACTCATTTCTAGGGATCTGCTGTACATCAGTATTTTTAAAAATTGTTAAGAAGGTAGATCTCATGGTAAGGGCTCTTATCACCATAAGAAGAAGAAAGAAAGAGAGATGAAGAGAGAAAGGAAGGAAAGGAAGAAGGAAGGGAGGAAGGCGGACTTCCCTGGTGGTCCAGTGGTTAAGACTCAATGATTGCAATGCAAGGGGTGCTGGTTCGATCCCTGGTCAGGGAACTAAGAGCCCACATACCATGCAGCACAGCAGGGAGAGGGGAGCACACACACACAGAGAAAGGAAGGAAGAGAAGACGCATGTGGGACTGACAACCACTGTTGTAGGGCCTGGTGTCCAGGCGTGGGCAGAGTTTGGTCCATGGGTTGTTGGCAGACTATAAATAGGAGGATGAAAACTGTTTTGTGTTTTTAATGGCCACTGCCTGCTGCTAGAGTGGTTACAAGAGGCCCTTTGCTCCTCTGGGAGGGACAAGAATGACATGTACCTGTGAAGGTACATGTACATGTGAAGGCTGTGGACCCAGAGAGGACAGCGCTGGGTCTTTATTGATGCTTAGAGTCAACAGGACCTGCTGATGGGTTCAAAGTGGCAGGTAAGAGCTCTTAGATCTGGAGCCTGAGTGAAGGGCAGAGCCTTCACTTAGATGGGGAACACTGGAGGGTCGGGTATGTGGGTGGAAAGCTGGAGGTGTATCCTGGGGACTTCCCTGGTGGCTTAGATGGTAAAGAATCTGCCTGCCAATGCAGGAGACCTGGGTTCAATCCCTGGGTTGGTATGANCAGAGCCTTCACTTAGATGGGGAACACTGGAGGGTCGGGTATGTGGGTGGAAAGCTGGAGGTGTATCCTGGGGACTTCCCTGGTGGCTTAGATGGTAAAGAATCTGCCTGCCAATGCAGGAGACCTGGGTTCAATCCCTGGGTTGGTATGATCCCCTGGCATAGGAAATGGCAACTTGCTCTAGTATTCTTGCCCGGAGAATCCCATGAACAGAGGAGCCTGGCAGGCTACAGTTCATGGAGGATAGAGTTGTCTCCTAGACATGTTAATTCTGAGATACTCTTTAGATCTCTGAGTGCAGATTTCAAGTAGGAGATTGAAATGAGTCTGGAAGTCAGGAGAGACACGCAGAGAGAAGGCCTGGCTTTGGAGGGATACTTCAGTTGGCAGAGGGTGGAGACTGACAGCCCTGGGGCTGAGAGGAGGGAGGCAATGCTGAAGAAGAAGCCATCTGCCGGGGACTGGGCAAGATCTTGGGTGTGACGGTCTCTTGGATGCTTCCTCCAGCTCTCAGCTACTGGGCTTTTATACACAAGTCTGACACCAGCCGGCCTGGAGCAGAGCATCATGGGAGGAGAAGAGACAGGCAGCAAGGCCGGGGTGGGCGAGTGTGGCAGGGGGCCGTGAGGAGTCTGTTCTACAAAGCAGGAGACTGGATGACACTTTGGAGACAGTTTGGGACCAGGACTCAGAAGACTGGCATGCTAGTTCACTTGCTGGTTGGGAGACGTTGCTCCAGGGTCTGCCCGTCTTGTGGGTCTCAATTCTCTCATCTGCAGGATGAGACAGATAAGGACCAGCACAGAGAGGCTATGATTCCACACTTGATCCTCTAATCAGCAGTCCTCAACCTTCCTTTGTGTCAAAATGTTATTCACTTGCCTCACACAGTCCCCTGGGCCTTCTTGCACGTAAAACAAGCTCCAAGCTCCTCGCAGTTCCCAGGGCACTTGCCCCTCCCCAGTCAACAAAGTGCGGGAGACAATAGCATCATTAGAAGGGGGATGTGGAAGCTGATGCCATTTATTTTAAAAGGTAAATCACTCACGGGAGCTTTCTCATTAGCAATGCCCACTTGGAACCTACTTCCCTGTGATTTATGACCCGAGGTTGGGATCCATGTCAGGTGGGTGTTGCAAACCTCAGCTGCACACCTTAGGGACCTGCATGGGCTGGTGAGCAGGGTGGGGCCCGAGAAGCTCTGGTTGGGGCAAGTCAGCCAGCGGCCTGCTCCTGCTCGGGGAGGAGGATGGCCATGGCAGGAGACTAGCTGGTGGCAGGGGTGGGGGGCGGCACCTGCAGGAATCCAGGCCCCAGGGTGAGCCACGGGCCCTGAGCGGGATCAGCGGGAGGGGAGGGGAGCCTGGTGCATGTCCCACAGCTCTTCTGCCAGCCTTGGGCCAGAAGGACATGGTGGAGTCAATGTGGTGAGATCAGAGGCTGAGGGGGCAGGAGAAAGCAAACCCCCTCCCTGCAGTGGGCTCTGTCAATTTCCAGAGAGATAAAGAGGAGGAAACACAGTCCAGAATCCTGGGGAAGTCAAGCAGCTAAGCATTAGCTTTCTCCTTTCAAAGAGAGTGGAAGTCACTGTTTTCTTGTCTCGGTTTGATGAACAGATTCTGGGTGGCAGGAGTCACCATAGAAACAGGTGCTATCTTAAGCAAATGAGCCTTATTAACCTTAAGAGTGGTGGAGTTTTCACAAGATTGCACATATAGGGTAGGAGGGAGAGCAAGGTTTGGTGGGGGGAGGGCCGCCGTGGCTGGGCAGCCAGGCTGCGGTGGCTCTGGGCGTGGATGCGGGTATCACCTGTGGGCATGTGTGCATGAACTGTGGGTGCAGGCCTACATGTGCTTTTGCAAAACTGCTTCCCAGGGAGTGAGCTCAGGTGCTAGCTTTGCCCTAAGACATGAACACATTGCCCCACAGGAACCTCAGCCTCCTAGGGAACTGGCCTTAGGGGAGCAGAGGTCAGAGTCCTGCCTCAGCCCCTGACTCTATCTCAGTGCTGTTTCCCGTCCCTGTGTATCAGGGGCAGGTGACTCCCTGAAGAGGCCCTCCGATGCAGGAGGCAGTGTGGTGCTGCTGTGGGAGCCAGGAATACAGGCACGGGGTGGGTGAGTCTGGGTCCATAAGGCTGCTCTGGAATTCTGAGCCAGTGAGACTACCCTCCATGAACCCCAATCTGTAAAAAGCAAAAAAAAAAAAACCCACACAGGTTTTCCTGGTGGCTCAGCAGTAAAGAATCCTCCTGCCAAAGCAGGAAATATTGATTTGATCCCTGATCTGGGAAGATCCCACTTGCCCCAGTGCAACTGGGCCCACATGCCACAATCACTGAGCCTGTGCTCTAGAACCCAGCAGCCACAGTTACTGAAACTCTCGAGCCCTAGAGCCCTTGCTCCACCATAAGGGAAGCCGCCGCAGTGAGAAGCCCGAGCACCACGGCTAGAGAATAGCCCCGGCTCGCCGCAGCGAAGACCCAGCACAGCCAGAAGTAAATAAATTTTTAAAAAAAGAAGGCAAAATCACCACATACCTCACAGGGCTGACGAGGGGACCTGGGTTGATACAGAGCGTCTCCTCCAGCCTTCTCCTCCCTGTGCGGACCTCCTTTCGGGGGTGAGGAAAGGAATGGCTCCCCCAGGCACAGCTGTGACCTGGCGAGGGTTTTCCAAAGACAAGGTTAATCTTTCCCAGCATCCTCTCATCATGTAAGTTTCTACTCCCACCTGCTGTGGTTTTAGGACAAAGAGCCTGCCCTCAGGGAGGTTACCATCTTTTGGTGGGGAGGGGAAGGATTTTTTTTTTTTTTAATTTTTATTTTTTAGTTTGTTTTGCTTTACAGGGGGAAGGATTTTTAAACTAAGAAACACCACCAGGAAGTAGTGGATTGGGTAGAGGAAGAGCTATTTACTACTATTGCTATTGTTCACTCTTTGGGACACCGTGGACTGTAGTCCGATAAGCTCCTCTGTCCATCGAATTTTCCAGCAAGAACACTGGAGTGGGTTTGCCATTTCCTCCTCCAGGTGATTTCCCCAACCTAGGGATTGAACTCATGTCTCTTGAATTGGCAGGCAGATTCTTTACCACTGTGTTACCTGGGAAGCCTAGAAAGAAGAGCTACAACAGCTCAAAGGGAGCGGGCAGGGAGGGGCAGCCCAAGAGGATGGGTGCGGGTTTGAAGGCCTAGTAGGACCCAGTAGCAAAGAGGAAATGTCCAAGAAAACAGAGTGTATATTCACCCCTGGAGGCAGGCTCAGCCAAATTCTGGACTGCTCCTACGACGCGAAAGGTAAATAGGAAACTGGCACTCTTCCTCTGGATCCAGAGCTGTGCATATTGTCTCCAAGAAGCTTGTCTGCTGCCCTCTGCAGCCCCGCCTTGGGCAGGACACTCAGCCAAACCCCGTCTGGCTCCAGCTCCAGGGAGTAAACCTGAACCATCATCCCACGGGCTCTGAGGACCAGTCAGTCCCTTGAGGCCCCGCCGCATGTAACCTGCAGGCACAGGATGGAGCCAGCCTGCCCCAGGACTATGCCCCCCTAAGGACAATTTTTCTCTGCCCAGAGGAGTAAAGGGTGCTGACACAGGTCTGAAGCTGGGTGGCAGCCTGGAGGATGGACTGTTGCCGGCTTCATAGATTTCTCGATCTCCAGCATTTATGTGGTCCTGCTTCTCCATTTTGGGCTTCCCGGGTGGCTCAGTGGTAAAGAATCCACCTGTGATGCAGGAGATGCCAGAGACTTGGGTTCAATCCTTGAATTGGGAAGACCCCCTGGAGGAGGAAATGGCAACCCACTCCAGTATTCTTGCCTGGAGAATCCCATGGACAGAGGAGCCTGGCGGGCTACAGTCCATGGGGTCGCACAGAGCTGACACAACTGAATCAGCTTAGCAGGCACACACTCTTCCATTTTACCGATGAAGAAGCTGAGGCCCAAAGTCATCTAAGCTCTATGTTGCAGAGTACAGACCAGAATTGGAGAGTCCCAACTTTTAGTCCCACTGCTCTTTCCGGTCACTGTCACAAGCTTGCTGAATGAGAGAATATCAGCGCTGGAGATCAATGAGAGACTGGCAGGTGCCTAAGTGGTTGTGTTGGGTGACTAACCGAGTCCAAGAAAGGAGAAAGAGAAGCTTTACACTGCGCTCCTAGCTCTCACAGCCTCTCTGTCTCAAAATTAACGTTTGGCATTTTGTGAGCTTCACCTGGCCCCAGCCAAGGACCACAATTTTAGTCGTTCCAAAAACATTCTCTCGGTCCACCCATCCCTTCCTCCCAAATTATCTTCCCCATTGGCTTTGTTGTTCAGTCTTTGCAACCCCATGGACTGCAGTATGCTAGGCTTCCCTGTCCTTCACAATCTCCTGGAGTTTGCTCAAACTTATGTCCACTGAATCAGTGATGCCATTCAACCATCTCATCCTTTGTCACCCCCTTCTCCTCCTGCCCTCAATCTTTCCCAGCATCAGAGTCTTTTCCAACGAGTCAGCTCTTCATGTCAGGTGGAGAGGTACCTGAAATTCCTTAATAGCGGGGAAGGCATCACAATCGAAGGTGAGGCTNCACTGAATCAGTGATGCCATTCAACCATCTCATCCTTTGTCACCCCCTTCTCCTCCTGCCCTCAATCTTTCCCAGCATCAGAGTCTTTTCCAACGAGTCAGCTCTTCATGTCAGGTGGAGAGGTACCTGAAATTCCTTAATAGCGGGGAAGGCATCACAATCGAAGGTGAGGCTGAAAGGACTGCTTATCCTGGGACTGACTTAAGGCTCAAATCCCAAGTGGCAGTAAAAAAAAAAAAAAAACTGAAATTTGACTGGGCCACTCGGAAGCAAACAGAGCAGGAGGTCACTGGGCAGTGAAGGAAAATGAGGCAAGGGGGAGATGGAGCAGGAGGGAGAGTCAGAGGAAAGGAGGGGGATCTGAACCTGGTTGGGGATCCCCCACCAAAGACCATGCTATTTCCTCTGCATCAGCTGCCCAAACACGAGGGCTATCCCCTTTCCTAGTGTTGTGGTTGTTTCCAAGATTTAGTATATAGAAGTGACTGAGTAATGATGTGGAAAGATCAATGCCATTAAGGGGAGTTTTATTACTCACAGTTCCCAAGAGAAGGGGGCATGCCTGGCCATGCAGGGCCACATGGGGAAGCACCAGTGCCAGTCAGGAGGCAGAAGGAGTGAGAGACAAGGATGGCCCAGGGCCTATACTGTGGTTTCTGGGGGGAGGAATGGGTAGGGAGGGTAGGCAAGTTTGAGCAGTTTTAAGATCAGTCCACTCTGAAGGAGATCAGCCCTGGGATTTCTTTGGAAGGAATGATGCTAAAGCTGAAACTTCAGTACTTTGGCCACCTCATGCAAAGAGTTGACTCATTGGAAAAGACTCTGATTCTGGGAGGATTGGGGGCAGGAGGAGAAGGGGATGACAGAGGATGAGATGGCTAGATGGCATCACTGACTCGGTGGACGTGAATCTGAGTGGACTCCGGGAGTTGGTGATGGACAGGGAGGCCTGGCGTGCTGTGATTCATGGGATTGCAAAGAGTTGGACACGACTGAGCGACTGAACTGAACTGAACTGAAGATTGGAGAGTTTGAATAATCTCGGCAGGCTCTAGGCTATGGGGGTGGTCTCCAGTTGCTTGGTACCTGGCCCTAGCGTAATTAGGATAAGAGAATATTGACTTGGTATTGAAATTGAGATATAGGAAGTGGCCATATAGGATATGGCCTTGGGGTTGGTTGGTTTGTAAGTGAACAGTGTATTTTCAAGCTAGTTGTTTGCTGTCCCTGGGAATCGTGGAGCTAGTTGTAAATAATCTATCTGTCAATACAGGAGACATAAGAGACGTGGGTTCAATCTCTGGGTCCAGAAGATCCCCTGGAGGAGGGCCTGGCAACCCACTCCAGTATTCTTGCCTGGAGAATCCCATGGACAGAGGAGCCTGGAGGAACTACAGTCCATGGTGTTGCACAGAGTTGGACACAACTGAAGCGACTTGGAAATTGGCTAGCCCTGGAGGGGCAGTCTCTCCAGCATCAGGAAGCTCTCAGGATGTCAAAACATCAGAAAATACAAAAAATGAAAGGCATGATCAATGCACCCCTCTTCTCTCCAAAAGCTGCTCTTTTCTAAAAGTTCTCAAAATCCACCTTGCTCACCATGCTTCCCTTCGACTCCAAGACCCCTCCCTGTCTCTGGCCTCCCACGTAGCACTTGGTCTGTGCTGCACAACTGAGCACCAGATCCCACGCTGTCTTGTTTCCTAGTGGTCCCAGGGCATGTGCCCTAGTTTCCCAGCCTCTTGGGGAGACTCTGCTTGCCCTCTTCCTGCCCTGGTACACATCTGGCCCTCGGCCCAGAGCACAGCCACTCTTCTCAGCTTCAGTCCTTCCCAGCTGCCCTCCCGGCCGAGGTACACACACTCACCACCTCACCTTTCGTGCTTTTATCCCCTGGCCAGGTTGTCATGCCACGCTGTACCACTCCACCCACGGACAGCAGCAAAGCTCTCTTCCTCTGGTCCTCTGACCACAGAGACCCTGCAGCTGTCTGCCAACCACCTCCTCCAGCAAACACACACCCTCCACTGACTGCCACTCCTGCTCACCACTGGTGACATCCTCCCATCTTGAAAACTCCTTCCCATCCTCCCTATGAGAAGGATCCTCTCCTTTCTCCGCCTCCAAACCAAAGCCTCCTCGATTCCAAACCCTGCTCAAAGCCCAGCGTATCACCTCTAAATCACACTGAACTCCTGTCAACTAGTTCACTGACTTTGACTAGAATCATTCATCTCCTTGGGCCTTGGTGCCCTCCCAGGTGAAATGAAGATGTGGCCAGCATGATCCCCTAGGTCCCTTCAAGCTCTTAACCATCTGGAGTACTGACATTCTTCACAGAGCCATTCCTTGATACATGGCAAGCATTTCTTCTTGGGAGACATGTAGCCAAACAGGGCTCTTATGCCTAGAATGTCCTTTCCACGGAGCAACATCCAGAGAAAGCTTTCTCAGCTGCTTATTAATAACCAAACTGTCCACTGTTACAATAGCTAGAGAATTCTGTTCAACTCAACTATGATTTACTGAGCTTGCCTTCTGAGTTCAGCTCTCTGATGGGTATCCTGGAAGCTCTAAAAGAATAGGATTAAATTCCTGCCCTAGAAACTCAGAACTCAATAGGGAGATTAATTACACATATGCACACCGACACATGCCTTTGAGAATTGCCAAGGGAACTAGATGCATTTATAGGTTAAAGAGCCAACTTGAGTCACTCTGCTTTAAATCCATACTTTAGATTTGCCAGTACTTGACTCTAAATATCTGACAATAGGCNGCCTATACTGTGGTTTCTGGGGGGAGGAATGGGTAGGGAGGGTAGGCAAGTTTGAGCAGTTTTAAGATCAGTCCACTCTGAAGGAGATCAGCCCTGGGATTTCTTTGGAAGGAATGATGCTAAAGCTGAAACTTCAGTACTTTGGCCACCTCATGCAAAGAGTTGACTCATTGGAAAAGACTCTGATTCTGGGAGGATTGGGGGCAGGAGGAGAAGGGGATGACAGAGGATGAGATGGCTAGATGGCATCACTGACTCGGTGGACGTGAATCTGAGTGGACTCCGGGAGTTGGTGATGGACAGGGAGGCCTGGCGTGCTGTGATTCATGGGATTGCAAAGAGTTGGACACGACTGAGCGACTGAACTGAACTGAACTGAAGATTGGAGAGTTTGAATAATCTCGGCAGGCTCTAGGCTATGGGGGTGGTCTCCAGTTGCTTGGTACCTGGCCCTAGCGTAATTAGGATAAGAGAATATTGACTTGGTATTGAAATTGAGATATAGGAAGTGGCCATATAGGATATGGCCTTGGGGTTGGTTGGTTTGTAAGTGAACAGTGTATTTTCAAGCTAGTTGTTTGCTGTCCCTGGGAATCGTGGAGCTAGTTGTAAATAATCTATCTGTCAATACAGGAGACATAAGAGACGTGGGTTCAATCTCTGGGTCCAGAAGATCCCCTGGAGGAGGGCCTGGCAACCCACTCCAGTATTCTTGCCTGGAGAATCCCATGGACAGAGGAGCCTGGAGGAACTACAGTCCATGGTGTTGCACAGAGTTGGACACAACTGAAGCGACTTGGAAATTGGCTAGCCCTGGAGGGGCAGTCTCTCCAGCATCAGGAAGCTCTCAGGATGTCAAAACATCAGAAAATACAAAAAATGAAAGGCATGATCAATGCACCCCTCTTCTCTCCAAAAGCTGCTCTTTTCTAAAAGTTCTCAAAATCCACCTTGCTCACCATGCTTCCCTTCGACTCCAAGACCCCTCCCTGTCTCTGGCCTCCCACGTAGCACTTGGTCTGTGCTGCACAACTGAGCACCAGATCCCACGCTGTCTTGTTTCCTAGTGGTCCCAGGGCATGTGCCCTAGTTTCCCAGCCTCTTGGGGAGACTCTGCTTGCCCTCTTCCTGCCCTGGTACACATCTGGCCCTCGGCCCAGAGCACAGCCACTCTTCTCAGCTTCAGTCCTTCCCAGCTGCCCTCCCGGCCGAGGTACACACACTCACCACCTCACCTTTCGTGCTTTTATCCCCTGGCCAGGTTGTCATGCCACGCTGTACCACTCCACCCACGGACAGCAGCAAAGCTCTCTTCCTCTGGTCCTCTGACCACAGAGACCCTGCAGCTGTCTGCCAACCACCTCCTCCAGCAAACACACACCCTCCACTGACTGCCACTCCTGCTCACCACTGGTGACATCCTCCCATCTTGAAAACTCCTTCCCATCCTCCCTATGAGAAGGATCCTCTCCTTTCTCCGCCTCCAAACCAAAGCCTCCTCGATTCCAAACCCTGCTCAAAGCCCAGCGTATCACCTCTAAATCACACTGAACTCCTGTCAACTAGTTCACTGACTTTGACTAGAATCATTCATCTCCTTGGGCCTTGGTGCCCTCCCAGGTGAAATGAAGATGTGGCCAGCATGATCCCCTAGGTCCCTTCAAGCTCTTAACCATCTGGAGTACTGACATTCTTCACAGAGCCATTCCTTGATACATGGCAAGCATTTCTTCTTGGGAGACATGTAGCCAAACAGGGCTCTTATGCCTAGAATGTCCTTTCCACGGAGCAACATCCAGAGAAAGCTTTCTCAGCTGCTTATTAATAACCAAACTGTCCACTGTTACAATAGCTAGAGAATTCTGTTCAACTCAACTATGATTTACTGAGCTTGCCTTCTGAGTTCAGCTCTCTGATGGGTATCCTGGAAGCTCTAAAAGAATAGGATTAAATTCCTGCCCTAGAAACTCAGAACTCAATAGGGAGATTAATTACACATATGCACACCGACACATGCCTTTGAGAATTGCCAAGGGAACTAGATGCATTTATAGGTTAAAGAGCCAACTTGAGTCACTCTGCTTTAAATCCATACTTTAGATTTGCCAGTACTTGACTCTAAATATCTGACAATAGGCTGATGTTCACATACATGTTCATATAAATATTGAGTGTCCACCATGGTGTGGGCACTATGGTGACCACCTCAGGCTCAGAGATCACACCTTTGGGATTTGGCCAATATGTTTCCGATTTTAAATATACCTTCTTGCTGTCATACTTGCCGTAGTAACCATAAAAATGTCAGGAATTCTCACATTTCAGCACATAAACCGTACCTCCCTAGGGTGTCTGTGTATATTTGTGTGTGTGTGTGTGTGTTTATGCATATATATATGTACATATATATATATATACATGTATCTATACTTGTATGTATGTCAGTTCGGTTCAGTTCATTTGCTCAGTCATGTCCGACTCTTTGCGACCTCATGGACTGCAGCACACCAGGCTTCCCTGTTCATCACCAACTCTCCCCGAGCTTACTCAAACTCATGTCATCAAGTCAGTGATGCCATCCAACCATCTCATCCTCTGATGTCCCTTCTCCTCCCACCTTCAATCTTTCCCAGCATCAGGGTCTTTCCCAATGAGTCAGTTCTTCGCATCAGGTGGCCAAAGTATTGGAGTTTCAGCTTCAGCATCAGTCCTTCCAATGAATATTCAGGACCGATTTCCTTTAGGATGACTGCTTGGATCTCCTTGCAGTCCAAGGGACTCTCATGAGTCTTCTCCAACACCACAGTTCAAAAATATCAATTTTTTGGTGCTCAGCTTTCTTTATATTCCAACTCTCACATCCACACTTGACTACAGGAAAAACCATAGCTTTGACTAGGCGGACCTTTGTTGACAAAGTAATGTTTCTGCTTTGTAATATGCTGCCTAGGTTGGTTATAACTTTTCTTCTAAGGAACAAGTGTCTTTTAATTTCATGGCTGAAGTCACCACCTGCAGTAATTTTGGAGCCCCCAAAAATAAAGTCTGTCACTGTTCCCACTGTTTCCCCATCTATTTGCCATGAAGTGATGGGACCAGATGTCATGAACTTAGTTTTCTGAATGTTGAGTTTTAAGCCAACTTTTTCACTCTCCTCTTTCACTTTCATCAAGAGGCTCTTTAGTTTTTCTTAAATTTCTGCCATAGGGGTAGTGTCATCTACATGTCTGAGGGTATTGATATTTCTCCTGGCCATCTTGATTCCAGCTTGTGCTTCCTCCAGCCCAGCATTTCTCATGATGTACTCTGCATATAAGTTAAATAAGCAGAGTGACAATATACAGCCTTGATGTACTCCTTTTCCTATTTGGAACCAGTCTGTTGTTCCATGTCCATTTCTAACTGTTGCTTNCCCACTGTTTCCCCATCTATTTGCCATGAAGTGATGGGACCAGATGTCATGAACTTAGTTTTCTGAATGTTGAGTTTTAAGCCAACTTTTTCACTCTCCTCTTTCACTTTCATCAAGAGGCTCTTTAGTTTTTCTTAAATTTCTGCCATAGGGGTAGTGTCATCTACATGTCTGAGGGTATTGATATTTCTCCTGGCCATCTTGATTCCAGCTTGTGCTTCCTCCAGCCCAGCATTTCTCATGATGTACTCTGCATATAAGTTAAATAAGCAGAGTGACAATATACAGCCTTGATGTACTCCTTTTCCTATTTGGAACCAGTCTGTTGTTCCATGTCCATTTCTAACTGTTGCTTCTTAACCTGCATACAGATTTCTCAGGAGGCAGATCAGGTGGTCTGGTATTCCCATCTCTTGAAGAGTTTTCCACAGTTTGTTGTGATCCACACAGTCAAAGGCTTTGGCATAGTCAATAAAGCAAAAATATGTTTTTCTGGGACTCTCTTGATTCTTCTATGATCAATGGATGTTGGAAATTTGACCTATGGTTCCCCTGCCTTTTCTAAATTCAGCTTGAACCTCTGGAAGTTCACAGTTCACGTACTGTTGAAGCCTGGCTTGGAGAATTTTGAGCATTACTTTACTAGCATGTGAGATGCGTGCAATTGTACAATAATTTGAACATTCTTTGGCATTGCCTTTCTTTGGGGTTGGAATGAAAACTGATCTTTTCCAGTTCTGTGGCCACTGCTGAGTTTTTCAAAATTTCTGGCATATTGAGTGCAGCACTTTAACAGCATCATCTTTCAGGATTTGAAATAGCTCACCTGAAATTCCATCACCTCCACTAGCTTTGTTCGTAGTGATGCTTCCTCAGGCCCACTTGAATTACCATTCCAGGATGTCTGGCTCTAGGTGAGTGATCACACCATCGTGGTTATCTGTGTGGTTATGTGTGTTACCATAAAGAACAGTATGAACAGTATAGAAGTGAAAGTGAAGTCGCTCAGTCATGTCCAACTCTTTGCGACCCCATGGACTGTAGCCTATCAGGCTCCTCTGTCCATGGGATTTTCCAGGCAAGAGTGCTGGAGTGGATTGCCATTTCCTTCTCCAGGGGATCTTCCTGATCCAGGAATCGAACCTGGGTCTCCCACATTACAGGCAGACACTTTACCGTCTGAGCCACCAGGGAAGCCATGATCAGTATATATATATAGTTTTATATCTGTATCTGTGTGCATGCTAAGTAACTTCAGTCACGTCCAACTCTGCAATCCTATGGGTTGTAGCCCACCAGTCACCTCTGACCATGGGATTCTCCAGGCAAGAGTACTGGAGTGAGTTGCTGTGCCCTCCTCCAGAGGATCTTTCTCACCCAGGGATCAAACCCACATCTCTTATGTCTCCTGCATTGGCATGTGGGTTCTTTACCATTAGTGCCACTTGGGAAGCCCATATTTATATCTATCTATCTATATCTGTATTAGTATTTCTCTGTTCTCAAGATAGGAAAAGACCTTTTAACACATATTTGCAAAAACAGAAGTGAAATAGTTGATCAATTTTGCCTCATAAAACCTTGAAGTCTCCATGGATCAAACTTCCTCAGACAGAATTAAAATGCAATCAACACATTAGAAAAATTGCGATACAGACAACGAAAGATTACTATGTTTAACTTATGAGTCACTTAAAAATCGGTAAGATAATACTGCAATTGTATGTTACTCATGAGCTGATGGAAGGTATAAAAGAAATAAAGCAGTGTAGAAAGTACCCAGGGCGATGCCTGACACACTCTCAATAAATGACATACACTCAATAAATGTGAGCTGTTATTAGTTTGTAATAAACAGAAAAACTGGCAAAAGTACAGAAATAAAAAGGTCTTTAAAAAAAGAAACACAAAATAGACATATGACGAATGAAGATCTACACTGGTAGTCAGAAATGCAAATGAGAACAAGAAAGTGTTGACTCCTCTCCCTCTCCCATACCAACTAAAGCCTTTATTCGGCAATATTTGGAATTCATTTCTTTTTAAAAATTAATAGTGATAATAATAACACCATTGTCCTCTTACATAGTACTGATGGGAGTGTAAATTGCTTTAAAAAACTCTTTTGCAGGGTTATTCGCCAATGTGTATCAAACATCACATGCCTTTTAAAATGTGCATAGCCTATGACCCAACAATGTCCTTCTAGAAATTTACACTAAGAAAATTACATCATATGTGAACAGAAATTTATTCGCATAACAGTGTTGCTTATAATCATGAAAAGTTAGAAACAACTTATTTGTCTAAGAAGCTATGATTGGCACATATTAAATTGTGGTCTGTGGAATATTATGCAGCCATTAGAATGACTGGAGATCAATGGGTAAAGATATCAATAAAATACTTGTGCCAGTTCTCACATGACATGGAGAAGAAAACTAAAAATAATTATATAGTGTGCAATACAAAGTTCCCCAAGAAACTGGAAAGAATGCACACCAAAATATTCATAGAAGTTAGTTAGGTCTGGGTAGTAGAGTTATGAGTAATTCTTATATTCTTTTTTGAGTTTAGTTCTTTTTCTAAATTTTCTATAGTACGTATTTTTTATAATCAGATGTTACATACTGTTGTGTTTTTTTAATTACTTTGGCTGTGCTGGATCTTTGTTTCAACTCATGGACTTTCTCTAGTTGTGAGTCACAGGCTTAGTTGCCCATATGACCAACCTAGACAGCGTATTAAAAAGCAGAGACATTACTGTGCCAACAAAGGTCCACTAGTCAAGGCTATGGTTTTTCCAGTAGTCATGTATGGATGTGAGAGTTGGACTATAAAGAAAGCTGAGCACTGAAGAATTGATGCTTTTGAACTATGGTGTTGAAGAAGACCCTTGAGAGTCCCTTGGACTGCAAGGAGATCCAACCAGTCCATTCTGAAGGAGATCAGTCCTGGGTGTGCATTGGTAGGACTGATTTTGAAGCTGAAACTCCAGTACTTTGGCCACCTGATGCAAAGAGCTGACTCATTTGAAAAGACCCTGATGCTAGGAAAGATTGAGGGCAGGAGGAGAAGGGGACGACAGAGGATGAGATGGTTGGATATCATCACCGACTCAATGGACACGGGTTTGGGTAGACTCCGGCAGTAGGTGATGGACAGGGAGGCCTGGCGTGCCGCGGTTCATGGGGTCTCAAACAGTTGGACATGACTGAGGGAATGAACTGAACTGAAATGAACCCAACCAGGAATCAGATCTATGTCCCATGCTTTGGAAGGTAGATTCTTAACAAATAGACCACCAGGGAAGCCTCTAAATGCTATATTTTTTAAACAATTAAATCACAAGACAAGATAATGTGATTATCCCAGCTATGAGGAACATAAAGAGAGTTAAAGCAAAGTCCCTGTTCCAAAGAGTCTGTGGCTTCTTTAGAGAACATTTAAGCATCACCTCTGATGCAGAGCCTGAGAACCTCCTCACTCCTCTGCCATTCCCCCACTGCCTGCCCCCGTGGTTCCCAGTGCACACTTCTATCACATACTTGGCCCTTGTAAAGACAGATTTGCTCTCCTGTCCTCTTACTAGGTTTCATGTTCCTCCTGGGCAAATCCCGCATCCTTCTTCTGTGTGTCCCCCAGAGCACAGGGCACTGAGTAGAACTGCCCCAAGTGTTCTTTGAAAGAGCAAAATAAGCTTAGAACAAAAATGATAGCTATCAGCACAAGACATATTAAGTGCTGGTGAATTGTATAACAGTATGCATTGGAGAGGGAAATGGCAACCCACTCCAGAGTTCTTGCCCGGAGAATCCCAGGGACAGTGGAGCCTGGTGGGTGCCATCTATGGGGTCACACACAGTCGGACACAACTGAAGCGACTTAGCAGCAGCAGCAGCAGAGTAAGATCATAAGAAGGAGACTTCGGTTATGATTGGGGTGAGCTTAGAAGACTTCATAGAGGAGAAAGATGTTGAAAAACACGCAGAAGCATGGATAATTGGATATGCAGGTCCCATCCATGGGTCCTCCCCACCCTGCCCCTGGCTCTTTCACCTCTACCTTGAAACCACCCAAAAGTACTCTACTAGGGCTTCCCAGGTGGCGCTAGTGGTAAAGAACTCGTCTGCCAATGCAGGAGATGTTAAGAGAGGAGGGTTCCATCCTGTGTTGGGAAGGTCCCCTGGAGAAGGGAATGGCAACCCACTCCAGTATTCTTGCTTGGAGAATCTCATGGACAGAGAAGCCTGGTAGGCTATAGTCCATGTGATCCCAAAGAGTGGGACACAGCTGAAGCAACTTAGCATGCACGCAGGGCATGGCTTTGCAGCCGTGCCGCCCTTCCTTGCCACTGTTCTACTCAGACTGTCTCTCTGGTATTAAAGGGACACTGACCTATTGGCATATTCCACCAGCTCACTTGATGACTGTCATACAGATTTCAGCACATTTGTTGGAAACCAGTGGATTTGAATGTTAGCCTATCTGACTTGTTTATCACTTAACCCCCAGGGCCTAGGATAGTGTTTAGTGAGTAGGAAGTGCTAATTAAATGTTTGTTGAATAAATTGAATATGATAGCTTAAATACTGGCATACAGGACTCTGCGTATTACACATATATGTGATAAATACACACACACATATATACATTTCCATAGCTGCCTTGTGAATATGAATTATGTGTTTGTACATCAGATAAGTAGAGAACCCTAAAACAAATGTGCACATATGAGCACACACACGCATGCGCACACACATGCACACAGAATTTGGGAAAATATCAAAAGGAGAAGCCCACAGCTTTCTTAGGAGTCAGTCGCCTCCTTTGAGAAGAGGCTTCCAATAAAATAGAATTTGGATGGTGTCACGGATAAATTTGCCTTTCTAAAACCTCCCGAATTAAAATTTGAGAGAGACTTGAGCACGATAACAAGATGCCAATGACTCGATATGAATTTGCTTTATTTGCGTGGCTCAGAAAGCCTCTCCATACCCTTCGGGTTGAAGAGAGAAAGCAGCAGGTACAAAGTGCCAAGGCTCTCCTGCCCCTGGCATCCTTCTCTGCTCTGCTGCCTAAGGTTCTTGGGGAGCCCATGGGAATGCAGTCCCTTCCCCACCCTGCCTTATAGTGCACCCCCAGAAGCCCATGGAATTCAGCCTTCTCTGTGGAGTGGGGGTGGATTGGGGAGGCTGGTTGTCTGCATGAAGGCAGTATTTTAGGTTAATGGTGCCTGTGAAATTACCCAGCTTAGCTGACTATTCTTCTGGGCCTCTGGCCAATCAAAGGGCGCTGCCTGCACCCTCCTCCACCAGCTCCCACTCCCCACCCTACCCCCAGTAAAAAAAAAGTCATTGCCATCATATTGTTCCAGCATCTTAAGTCCTGGGGATCATTTTGTGTCCCAGTCACTCACAGATCCCAGTACCTCCTGCTAAAGACTGTATTTAAGGGTAATATAAACAGTTTGATCTTTAAAGTACCCTGGATGCATAATATCTATACATAGTTCTTGAATTTTTATTCTAAAAACAATTAGCCAAAAAGCCCTTTTTATATGATATTTGCAACTACACTGACAGTAACAGCAATTAAACCCCGTCTGTTGGCTGAGAAGAGAGCCAACTCTCCAGTTCTCCAGAAGCCTGTAAAATGTACAAATTCAGAGCTAGAAAACTCAGCCTTCAAAGGTAGCTGTGGGACCCTTCAAGGTCAGACTCTAGCCCGGTTTTATTTCCCCCTTCAACCCCCACTTGAGCCTGTCATTCTAACCAGCCACAGCCATACTTTAGTCCCAGCTTAGTCTTTGCTGAAATGGTTTCCTTCCTCTTCCCTCTCTTAACTCACTGATCCTTCCGGGCATTTTTCAGATGCCCCCTGACTTATGAAGACGCCCTGGTCCACTTCCTCTGATTCCCATGCCTGCCCCTTTCGAGAAACTTCCACATGCTTGCAGAGCAGTCATTTCCATGCATCCCCACTTCCCTCTGAGCTGCAGTCTCCTTCGGGGGCAAAAGTAGATCAGGCTTTGTGCTTGCATGTGTGGTGAATAAATGAATGAGTGAGTGAATGAATGAATGAGTCATCAAACAGTCCATACAATAGAAGGCTACATGGAAGGCTGACAGAAGGAGGCTTCCAAATACGTGGAACGAACACTGTGCTTCCAAGGCTGAGAGTCAGGGATGGAGGTGTGGGGCAGGCAAACTTTAGACTTCATTCACGGTTTGTTGTCCAGTCACTCTGTCGTGTCCAACACTTTGCGACCCCATGGACTGAAGCATGCCAGCCTTCCCTGTCCTTCACTATCTCCCAGAGTTTGCTCAAACTTATGTCCATTGAGTCAGTGATACCAGTGTGTTTACCCCTAAACATTCAGGTGCCTCTCACCTAGAGCTATCTTAAATTTCCTCTGTGTGCTTTCCTGATGGGGAAATGTTTCCAGGTTCTTCACGTTTACCCATTTTTTGCTTTTGTTCGACATATATTTTAAGTGGTTGCACAGCATCCCTCGGTGGTAGGCACTCTGGATGAACAGTACGTGAAACTAAGATTTCTCCTCATGGAGCTTATTTTCTAGAAGAGGGGGACCAACAAGCGACAATAAGCTTCATACATAAATAAATGATTTGGTGCTTTACAAAGCATTGGGCTTCCCTCGAAGCTCTAATGGTAGAGAATCCGCCTGCAGTGCAGGAGACCCCAATTGAATCCCTGGGTCAGGAAGATCCCCTGGAGAAGGGAATGGCTACCCACTCCAGTATTCTTGCCTGGAGAATCCCATGGACAGAGGAGCTTGGTGGACTACAGTCCATGGAGTCACAAAGAATCGGACATGACTGAGCAACTAACATTTTCACTTTTCATAAGTACTGGGGGAGAAACACAGAGTAGGATTGTGGGGTGAAGGCAATGCACAGTTTGCAGGATTAGATCTGTGCCCAGGGAGGGGCTCGTGGAGAAGGTGAGATTTGCATGAAGACTTGGGGGAGGTGAGGGAGCATGGCATGCAGAAATCTGGGAGGAGAATTCTTCAGGGAGAGGGACCAGGAGATACAAAGAGCCCAAGGCCGGTGCACACCTGTTGTGTCCAGAGGAGAGCTGAGAGGCTGATGCGGCTGCAGGAGGGCAAATGAGGAAGGCTGGGAGAGGAGTTCCAGGAGGTGAGGGGACAGACAGGCAGGGCCTGGTACGGGCTCAGGTTTGCTCCATGTGTATTGTATACGGGGTGGCAGTGAGCGGGGCAGAGAAGCTGAGGAGGAGTCTGTTTTATCTGGGTTCGAGCAGAGTCTCACTGGCTGGTCCAGGTGAGGGGTAGTATCAGGGAGACTCGTTAGGAGTCTATTGCAATAGCCTGGGCAAATCAAGACCATGATGGCCAGAAGGTCATAGGGCCAGAGAAGAACCCAGACCTGCCCCTCTCACCTGCATTAGAAAGAGGGTGCAATGTTACTGCATTAACATGAACAGGGTGCGTGCAGTCATTTTCCCCGAAGTTCAGCTGGGTGACAATGAAATGCTACCGAAGCTCAGACAGCCCTGCACCTCTTGAGCAATCTTGAGCTGGCCAAGCCCCCAGGCTTGCAGGGAATGGAGGAGTCCATAACACCTACCCTCGGAGTATGTAGGAATGCAGTCACCTCCTAAACCTCATTGTGGGGTGGGAGGTGTCTCTGAAGGCCGCACGCAGCCATAAACTGGAGGTTGTTCAAGGCCCGGCCTCCCCAGCCCCATCCCTGATTAGCGACTGTCCTAGATTTCCCACTCAGCTTGAATTCCTTCATCTGAAAAGTGAGGAGGTTGAGCCCCCTGATCTCTAGGGTGAATCCCACTTCTAAAATTCTCCCATTTCAGAATATCTCCACTTCCTTGCTTCTGTGACAGCCTACTTTCTATCTAATGACTTCCAAATTCACATGAACACACTTGGTGTACAACTCTGTCTTTCTGTTTAGTTTTTTTAGTTACATTATTCCAGATAATACTCTACTCGCTTGCCAAGAGAAGGAAAAAGTGACATTAATTAAAGATTTGGTCTGTGTCCTAATCAAAAATTTTAAAAATGAATGTATCATACTGTACATTCTGTAGTGTAGCCTGCTTTTTTACTTAGCAATATATCATTAACATTTTCCCATGTCAACACGTATTCTTCTACACCATGATTTTTAGTGCAGAAGTAGTTTACCATATGGATGTACTATAATTTACTCAGCCGATTCCTTACTATTGGACATTAGGTTGTATCTTTTTTCATATATATATATATATATATGTTATCCCAAACACTACAATGAACAAAGTTGTGAATATCCACTTAGTTTATTTACCTTGATTGTGACTTTGTTAGAGTGAATTCTCAGGTCAGAGGTGTCACCCAATCAAAGGCTTTTTGGTAGGTATTATTGAAACACCACCCAGAATTTAGAATTTGTATCAATTTGGAATCCATAGCATATGAACAAGCATCCGGACACTCCAATTCAAGAGCTGAAAGGAGACCTATTACTGCCATGGTCCAGGCCCTTCCTCTTCTGGGTGAGGAAACTGGGGCCCTGGTGGCTGTGGCCATAGGTATGTGCTCCAGGCATCACTGCAAGTGGTGTGTGAGACTTTGGACCCAGCTGGGAAGCACTGGTTGCTATGTGTGCCCCACCCCAGCCCTGCTAACCTCAGTCCTCACCTCTGGAGGCTCCCAGAGATCCCCAGCTCCAGCCACAGCCACTCCACCTCTCACCCGCCTTTCCCAGCCACGCTGCTCCTGAGAGCAGGCTCCATGTGCAGTCTCTCCTTCACCCGTACCTCCTGTTCCTATCATGGAGGCTGTCGGTTCTCATCCCAGTGGCATCTCTGTGACTGTTAGATGACATCTCCTGTTTTTCCATTTTTGTTTTAAACAATTTTTTTCATTTATTAAATGTATTTGGCTGTGCCGGGTCTTAGTTGCAACATGCAACATCTTTAGTTGTGGCACATGGGATCTAGTTCCTTGACCAGGGATTGAACCTAGCTCCCCTGCCTTGGGAGCTCGGAGGCTTAGCCACGGGACCACCAGGGAAGTTGAACATCTCCCGTTTTGAAACGCGCCTCTTCCATGATTTTCCTCCCTAGTTCTCCTAGCATCCCTTTCTCATTAGGCCCAGGAGGAGCCCGTCCATTCCCACCGCCTCCAGCATACCCCATTACCTCTTCCTGAGTCCAGCCCTGGCTGCCCGTTACCTGTGTGTTTCTCTGGATGTTCTGCAAGCTCACTCTCAATGCATTCAAAATGAATCTGAGTATCTTCCCCCTCACTAGTGGTGAAGAACCTGTGTGCCAGTGCAGGAGGCATAGGAGATGCGGATTTGAACCCTGGGTTGGGAAGATCCTCTGGAGAAGGACAGGGCAACCCCTCCAGCATTCTTGCCTGGAGAATCCCATGGACAGAAGAGCCTGGCAGGCTACAGGCCATGGAGTCACAGAGTCAGACATGACTGAAGTGACTTAGCATGCACATATGTACGTATCCTCCCCCTCCACTCAGCCCTCCTGCCCTGCCCTCTTCTCTACAGCATCACAGCCACCCCAGGCAGAAACTGAGACTCGGCCTGGAGCCTCCCTTCTCCCCAGCCGCTCTCATCCTCCCATCCAGCCACTGCCTCACATCTCCCGAGTGAGGCACTGGCTTTCTCACTGGCTATCTGCTTCTGGTCTCTGTCTCCCCAAAGTGTTCTCCAGAGAATCTTCCTAAGAATGGCTGCTTCCAGCCAACCACTCACCCTCTAAGCCCCTTGATGGTTTTTGTTTGGTTTTAGAATTTTAAAAAATTATTTGTTTATTTTTGATTGTGCTGGGTCTTCGTTGCTGCATGTGGGCTTCCTTCAGTGGCTGTGTACGGGCTTTTCATTGTGGCAGCTTCTCTTGTTGTGGAGCGTGGGCTCCAGGTGCACAGGCTTCAGTAGTTGCAGCACGTGGGCTCAGTAGTCGCTGTCCACAGGCTTTAGTTGCCCTGTGCATGTGGAATCTTCCCAGACTAGGGATCAAACCTGTGTCCCCTGCATTGGCAGGCGGATTCTTATCCACCGCACCACCAGGGAGGTCCTTAACCCCTTGACTGTTAAATACATACATCTTGGCAAGGCCAGTAGGGCCCTCCCTGACCTGCCCCTCCTCTTCTTCAGCCTCATTTCTCAGCAGTCCCCACACAATGGCCCCCCACTCCCATCCCAGCAGTATCAGCCTTCCTGTTCTCCTCCCAAGAAGATCATTTGGGTCTTCCCTTCCCAGTTCTCAGCTCAGCCCCATCATTTGCCTAGATTATCTTTTAAGGCTGAGCTTAAATGCACCACCTCGTACAAGTTGTTCCCGTGCCAACCCTAAGTCATCTCCTCTAGGAAACCACCACGGCTCACCTGTTCCTCCATCAGGAACTTAGCTCAGGAGTGCAAATAGCAGCAACAACTGTGGTAGCAGTAGTTTATTTCTCTGACTCTCCACCTAGACTCAAGTCCTTGGGAATAGATGCCATGTTGAATCTTTGTCTCCAGTGTGAATTTGTTGATTAACTAGCAGGGGCAGAGGAAAGCAGATATTATCAATTACTAGTTAATGCCTCTTTGTCATCACCAGTCAGCTTGGAATCTGAATGAAGCATAATTTCTGGCTCAAAGGAGAGGCTATGAGTGCTATTGAAACAAGTGACCTAACAAAATGCTGATATCTCCACTTCAACCACTCCTGCCAGTTCCCAGATCTGTAGAATGTCTATCAGTCAAGATCAGTTTGAGATTTTAAGCCTCTGTGTCATTCTTGCCCTTCTGACTGTGTCTGAAGTGCAAACACTGCATGCTAACTTAGCTGACATATCTAAAAACAGGTGCCAACTCTTTACATCCACTCACTGGATTCCATTCTTCTAGAATCCTGCCCTTTCTTCCACCCGTGCAGATTCTGCACCCCTGCCAGAGAGACATCTGGCATCTGGAAAGGGTCCCTGGATAGACTCACCCTTGAATTAGGCAGCAACCCCCAACCTTTTTGGCACCAAAGACCGATTTCATGGCAGAGAGTTTTTCCAGGGACCTGGGAAAGGGAATGGTTTCAGGATGATTCAAGCGACCCCATGGATAGGCTCCTCTGTCCATGGGATTTTCCAGGCAAGGGTACTGGAGTAGGTTGCTATTTCCTTCTCCAGGGGATCTTCCCAACCCAAGGTTTGAACCCGGGTCTTCCACATTGCAGGCAGACGCTTTACCCTCTGAGCCACCAGGGAAACCATGATTCAAGTACATAGCATTTATTATGCACTTTATTTCTAATCTAATGCCGCTGCTGATCTGACAAGAGGTACCAGTCTGTGAGCCAGAGGTTGGGGACCCCTGAATTAGAGGAACCAGCCCTCTTCCCTCCACGCGACTCCCAGGACATTGGCCTTCCACTCTCCCTGTTGGCTCTTTTCCATGCTGCCTGCCATGGAGCAATGTAAGGAGTATACACTCTGATGAACAACCTTTGATTAGTGGGTTGAAGACCTAAGTGTTAGAGGGACAGGAAAGAAAGAGATTGCTCTCCCTCTGCACCCTCAAACTGCCATGGCCACTTTAAAAAAGCCACAAATAGATGGGTTTTCAAGTTCAGGATTATATCTAGCCTTTTCCCATGAAAAGTGAATGTGTTAGTTGCTTAGTCATGTCCAGCTCTTTGGGACCCCGTGTACTATAGCCCGCCAGGCTCCTCTGTCCATGGAATTCTCTAGACAAGAATACTGGAGTGGGTTACCATTCCTTTCTCCAGGAGATCTTCACCCTGCCAGGGATCAAACCCAAGTCTCCCATATTGCAGACAGATTCTTTACCATCTGAGCCACCAGGGAAACCCACATAGGTGGGCTATTTATTAACTTGCTACTTCTAAGCATCCTACTTCTAAACATGCCCCGAGTATTATAATGTGCTCAAGTACTCTTTCCTTGGTAGCTCTAATCCAGAACCCTCCAGAAGGGATGGTTTAGTTGTTCTGCTGTTCTCTTCCTGGGAGACAAAGATGGATGAAGTGGGTGGGAGGGAGAAAGAGAAGGAGAGCCAGGATTTATTCCCTTTCTACTCTGTCCTGGGCACTTTCTACACACCCATTATCTCATTCCATCCTTACCCAGCACAGGGAGATGAGCACAAGTGCTAATGGACAACTGAGGAGACCAGGGTTTGGAGGAGTTAATTCCCTTGTTTAGGGTCACATAGCTGGTAAACAGCAGCTGAAATTTTAAGTTCAGCTCCAGGTCAACTTAAAGCTGCAGCAAGCCTAGAAAACTCCACTCCATGTTTGCCAAACGTGTCACTGCCTTCTCTACACACTCATCAATGATTTACTGATGTCAGACAGAATGTGTCGATGTTATCTCTTAGGGTCCTCATAGGACCCTGTGTGCTAGCTGTTGTTCCCATTTTATTTTATTTTTTTAATATTCATTCATTTATTTGGCTACACTTCGTCTTACTTGCAGCACGAAGGATCTTCAATTTTCACTGTGGCACACAGGATCTTTTTTTTTCTCTCTTAGTTGTGGCATGTGGGATTAGTTCCCTAACCAGGAATCGAAATTGGGCCCCCAGCATTGGGATTGAGGATTCTTAGCCCCTGGATTGTCAGGGAAGTCCCTGTTCCCATTTTAACCTTTTTTTTTAATTCCCTGGCTATTCTGGGTCTTTGTTGCTGTGTTCAGGCTTTCTGTAGTTGCAACAAGAGGTGGCTACTCTCTTGTTGTGGAGCACAGGCTCTAGGCGTGTGCACTCGGCTCAGTAGTTGGTACTTGGGCTTAATTGCCCCATGACATGTGGGATTTTGCCAGACCAGGAATAGTACCTGTGTCCCCTGCATTGAGAGTGCGGAGTCTTAGCCACTGAACCACCAGGTACGTCCTTTCTCCCATTTTACATGAGGAAGCGAGAGAGAACACATGACTTCCCCTGGTTACCCTACCTGTACCACTGCCCAGCCCCACCTCCTTAACCAGGCTTTCCTCTCAATCCCTTGCCTAGATACATAGCATCATGTCCATGGTGGGGCATCACGCTACAGACTTGACCCAAACCAGACTGCACCTCAATGCTCAACTGCATCCTTGCCTTTTTGGTCTTACCCCCCTCCCAGAGATGTGGCCTTCTTTAAATGTCTCGTTGGAGGATGCTTGGGATCTTCATGGGTTCCCAGGTGGCACAGTGGTAAAGAATCCATCCACCTACCAATGCAGGAGACTCAGATTCAATCGTGGGTCAGAAAAATCCCCTGGAGAAGGAAATGGCAACCCACTCCAGTAATCTTGCCTGCAGATTCCCATTGACAGAGGAGGCAGTGGGCTACACACTCCATGGGGTTGCCAAGAGTTGGACACAACTGACGTGAATAAAACAACAACATTGAGATCTTGATATGGCCCTTGTTCCTGGGTGCTGGGCAAGAGGTACAAAGGGAAGGTCTGGGACATGTTCCCGAAGGTGCCCCAGCAGGACAAGGAATATAATGCGAGGACACGGCAGCTCCCAATTCCATCGCCTAAGGCCTGGTGACCTTGGTAGTGGGCACTTGCAGGTCAATGGCTTTATTCTCAAAAAAATTAAAAGAGTAGTCAAGACATCACTGACTTGCACCCTTGCTCCTACTTCCCCATAAATTGAAGGAAATACATAGAGACTTTCCCTGATTAAAACTGACTCCCTGGGGAGGCTGGTTCCCCATGGGTCTATGCTAAACTGTTCTTTCGTCCCAGAGCAGAGCCAAAGGGGGTGACAAAGTGTTCTGAGCACACTGGAGCCCTGAGGCAGAAGGCCGAGCCGCTGCTCAAGCCCCCAGGGCCTGTTCGTGGCCACAGGCAGATGCCCCACGGCCCACGTTGCCCCCCTGCCCTGGGCTGGGTCTCCAGCTCCCCCAAAGGGGATGGAGCCTCAGACAGGGTTCAGAGCGTCTCTGACGGCTCCTCCCTTCCCGCTCCCTGCCTTCCTCCTGGTGTCATCGCTATTGACAGAGGATTATGTAACCTCCAAGGAAGGGAGGCCTGGAGTTCTCCCCAAAGCAGGCGAGTGAATCTGTTCTCACTGCCGTCATTTTCTCAGCAGGAACCTGCTCCGTGCAGACTGGATTTAGGGGTTTTTCCTGGATGCTTCTGTTTCATTTAACATGCAAGGGCTAATAACTTGTCACAATTCAATAAGGCGGTGGTTACAAACACCCGGGCGGCTGCTTATTTAAATGCAGGTTTGTTAATTAGCTTCTCTTAACAAGGCGTGCGCTAAATCAGGCACCCGGCTGGCAGCACCCAAGCCTGGCATGTCTCCCAGGATGCAAGGTTGGCTATGGGGGTCATGTACAGTGACTGCAACAAGGCTAGAACTCAAGCTAGGAGGTCCGTCCCGGCCACTCCTCTGCCTCAGTTTCCTTAAAACAAGACACTGATGAGAGATCTTTAAAAGCAAGTAGAGGGCAGCGTGGTCTGCCTCTTCCTCCTGCTCTGGTCCTTTTTTCAGCCTCAGAGTCCTGAGTGCATCCTTCCCTCCAGGTGTATTCTTGTCTTTACTCCTGTTGTCATCCTTCTTGGCCACCACCTCTCTGCCGAACCTCCCATCACATGTTTCCCAGCCCTCTCTGACACCCGTCTCCCCCTGTACATCCCTCAGTTCTCAGTTTTGGTGGTGGGGTCCCAGTGATGGGAACAGAAGAAACAGAGCAAAGCTGGAGAGCCTGCTGCATGCCAGATGGACATGTCCTATGACCCATCTCTGTCATTCTCGCCCCAGCGTAGAGATCAGGGGTCCTCATCCTCCTGGGTCCCAGAGAGGCTACCTTCCCAAGGTCACTCAGCAGTGAGTTGCTCTGGGCCTGTCCTTTCAGGCATGGCTCTGAGACTTACCCCTCTCCACTCCCGGTGCACACAACATGCCCAAACTGCAGGTAGAGAAGTGAGAGCTCCTCATGCCTGCATCTCGGTGACCTCTCCTCTGAGATCCCCTGGAGCACTATGACCTTGGTGGAATCTTGGAGTCTGATTTTACCCAGAGCCATCTGGCCTCTCCTGGGCACCACAACACCAGCCACAAGAAAGCTGAGAGAGTCCACAGGAACAGCAAGGCCACCACTCTTGGAGGGCCCAGCCCTTTGCATACCGCTCCAGAGCTCCCCGGGAGCACCTTGGCCTGGTGAGGAAACTGAGGTGGGGCCATGGTCAGAAGGAGAGGGAGGAGACATCCCAGGAGACACTTCTGTATATTCCAGCCCTCCTGATTGGATGGCCACACCCATCTCTCCCTCCAGGGAGAAAGGATTCAAAAAGCACAAAGAGAATTGCTTGGCATCATTCACTTATTCTCAAGAAAGGACTGAGAAAAGATCTAAATATAGAACCAAAGCCAAAGTGTGGTTAGAACGGGGAAACAGAGCCTGGAGAAGTTCCAGGCTGCCCAGCCCTTCTCCAGAGAAGCAGGAAGTCCAGCCCACATCTCTGGACCCAAACCTGGGCAATCCTGGCTCAGTGGAGAGCCCAGGTGTGCCTGGTTTATGAAACGCCCAGCCAGTACTACTGGCTGAGGTTGGACCTGGGGCCTGAGCAGAAAGGTTGGGGTACCAGGGGGGCTTCCTATGGTCCTGGCAGAAGTGAGCACCAGGATCCTGGAAGCCAGTCGCTAGGACATAGGCACTCAGCACTGACCCCAGGTGTGCTGTGGCAGGGGACTGTCACTCTCAGACGCCCTAAAACAAGCTGTTTCCACTGCTGGGTGGGCCTCTAATAACAGAAATGATCCTTAATCCTTGGAGGATCATAGACCCCAATCTTATGAAAGCTCTGGGCCTCTCTGTCTAGAAAAATATGCAGGCATGGATGCACAAACGTATTGTTGTTGTTCAGTCGCTCAGTCATGTCCAACTCTTTGCAACCCCAAGGACAGCAATACTCCAGGCTTCCCTGTCTTTCACTATCTCCCTGAGTTTGCTCAAAGTCATGTCCATTGGGTCTGTGATGCCATCCAACCATCTCATCTTCTTTCGCCCCCTTCTCCACAAATGCACACAATTTGGCAATCTCTGGACACTTACAGACCCCCATGAAGCGGTTCATGAATCCTAGGTTAAAGAAGTTCTAAGAAACTTCGCTCCTAATTAAGACTCCTGTGTGTCGGGATAAGTTTTGCTGTATGTGATCCAAAGAAACCCTGTCTGACAACTCAGGTGCTCTAAAACTCTGTGATGGATGGTGTGGGTATTTTCATGCCTTGAAGGCAGAGGTCTGGACCTGGCAATCTGCACAATGCTTAGGGCATAGTGCGTTCCCTGCAGGTTTGTGGTGAGGGAATGAGCGAAAGTTTCCTACCTGCTGTGTGATTTGGTACCATGTGGTTTTTATAACTCAAACGATCGTCCTTCAGAGGTGGTACTGAACCCACGAATCAGACCTTTGTATCATCAGGACTGACATCAGGGTCTTGAAAGAGGATGTGAGAGGACATGCCGGCACCTCTGCCTGGTGTTTCCAGTTCCCACTTCCAGAGACCGCCCCCCTCACCTCATCTCCATCGCAGTGGGGCATCTCTGTCCCATGAAGGCTGACCTGAGCAGTGTGGAGGGAGTCAGAGAGGACAGAAGGACATGACACCCCTGCCACAAGACATGGAGAGTAAGCAGGGTACCCTGGCCCACAGGCTCTGGTCTGTGGTACCCGAAGGTGTCCTGGGCCTCATTAAGGTGGGCCACCTCCCCCACCACTACCCAAGGAGAGTGGTGAGGAGAGCCAGCTGTGTCTAAAGTCAACATGGCGCTTCCAGAAATGAGCCGGGAACTTTAAGCTGAGCCCAACCTCCAGGCCTGAAAATGTGAGGGTCTAGAGCCAGAGCGGGGGCTGACACCAGGCAGGGCGCTCAGTCTCCCAGATTTCTCCGGGTGGCTGGGCCACATGACATCGCCAACTGAGGCGGGGAGTGGCTGTGTGGGAGGCCTGGGTACAGGGGGAGGGAACTCCTACCCCCGCCCAGGCCTTGGATCATTGGAAAGGCAAATGTGCTGGGTTGCCTAGGGAACGGAAGAAAAGGGACTTCCCTAGCACCGGTGACTAGTAAGGGATGGAGAAGAGAGCTGTGATGCTGAGAAAATTGTTTCCAAAAAAAAAGTAAAAAGCGGTGACTAAGCAGCCCTGGTTATGTAAAGCGATCCCTGAGGAAGTGTGGGGAAAAGCCTGGAACCCACCCCCGGGGCCCTCCTCCCCTCTCCCAGCCTGGTTCCTGCTGCCATGGGGAGTTTCCACCAGCTTCTGCCCCCTCCCCTACTCCCCGGAACTCCCTGCTCCTCCTTAGGACCCAGGAGGAGCCAGCCCCTAGCCTGAAGCTGGGCTCTCACTGCCAAGGGCAACCAGGCCTGATGGGTGGGACACAAAGAAGGGGATGCCTTCCTTGATCCCTTTGAGGCAATTCTGGCACCTCTGCTTAGAACAAAGCACCCCGTGTCAGCCCAACAGGTGGCAAAGGGTCATTTTGCTAACCCAGAATCAGGGGCAATTCCACTCTGAAGACCAGAGTTCCACATTCAAGCCCCAACACAGCTGGTTGCTCACTGGGAACCTGGGCAAGCTACCGAACCTCTTTGAGCTGGTTTCCTAGGTTGTACATGGGAGCTGACATCTACCCCCAAAGCTATTAGAATAATAAACTAGGACAGCCCTTGTGCAATTCCAGGCATGAGGCAGATGCGTGGCGGGCACTCGACACATGTTAACTTCCCATCTCCCTAGACAGGAGCCCTAGAGACCCTTCTGTCCTTTTCCGGAAGGGAAAGTCTGCATCTGGTCACTAGATTTACTGGGGATCCAAGGAGTCCAGCCGGCCCTTCAGTGCCTCTGTTGGCTTTCTTCCAGCTGATGAAGGGCCACTGACCCAGACACCTTCTCTGCCCAGTGGGTATATGACAGGTGAACCTGTGCCTTCAAGCCTCACATCTCCCAACCTGGATATTCTTCCAGTTCCCAGGACCCTCCTTCTGGCTGCCTGGGGAACATCTTCTCCAGAGCAGCCCGGGAAATTAGCAGAACCTCAAATTGTTGATGTTGAGAAGGAAGTGGCTATCCACTCTAGTGTTCTTGCCTCAAGAAACCCATGGACAGAGGAGCCTGGTGGGCTACAGTCCATGGGGTTGCAAGGACTTGGACAAGACTGAGTGACTTTCACTTTCACCTTCAAATCATTGATGAGATGGTGACACCCCTAAAATCCCCACCTGCGGTTGAGATAGAAAAGCAAATGCCTCTGGCTCCCCCATTCTCTCCACTGTGTGTCCTTGGGGGTGAAGCAGACCTTGGCTCTGGACAAATGGATTTCAAGGCATAAACGACTGTGGGTCACAAAAAGCTAGGGTAGGGTCTGGGGAACAGAAGCCTTTGTCACCAGTGAAAGTGACCAGGCCTGAGTGAGGAAGGAAGTGGTAATCCATCAGCTCCCTTGGGGCACACAGGAAGTAACCCCACTTTTAAGTACACGCAGCAGACTGCTGTGTTGCACCCACTCTCAGGAGGGTCACGGGTCCAGTCAAAATCCCCTGGCCTGTAGTCCAAGCCCTGTGTCCTCTCACCTTTCCTCCTTGGAAGATAATAGCAGCTCACCCTCTTCTGTAGGCTTATATTTCATCAGCCCAAACTATGAAGAAAAATGTCACATAGGGATCGAGACCTGAAACCCAACATTTCCCCAGAAGCCTGCAGGGTTGAGAGGGCCCTTCATTCCTTTTAAAACACTGTCCCCAGTGCTTCTTTTGGACTGACCCTTGAAAGTTCCCCTGGGTCATGGAGACAGAGCATCAGGCCTCTGGAGTCACTGGGCTGACCCTACAGCAGAAGCCCAGAGGAAAGAGCCGAGACCCCTCAGCAGAGGCTGTCGCCATCTCAGACCCCTTACGGTCCTCCCTGCAGCTCTCACTGCAGGTCCTGTTCTGCTCTGCCCCACACTGTACTTATGCCCTAGAGTCGGAGCTCAAATGCACCTTCTCCCAGGCCCAGTGAGGCCAACGTAGGATTTCTTCTGGAATCATCAGTACCTCTTCTGCTTGCTGTCAAGTTTCAGCTGAACCTCTCCTTTTAGAGCCTAATCCTTCCTCACCTTTCCCAGTTCTAAGTGCTTCAGTTCAGTTCAGTTCAGTTCAGTCGCTCAGTCGTGTCTGACTCTTTGCGACCCCATGAATCACAGCACAACAGGCCTTCCTGTCCATCAGCAACTCCCAGAGTTTACTCAAACTCATGTCCATTGAGTCAGTGATTTCATCCAACCATCTCATCCTCTGTCGTCCCCTTCTCCTCCTGCCCCCAATCCCTCCCACAGTCAGCATCTTTTCCAATGAGTCAACTCTTCGCATCATGTGGCCAAAGTATTGGAATTTCAGCTTTAGCATCAGTCCTTCCAATGAACACCCAGGACTGATCCCCTTTAGAATGGACTGGTTGGATCTCCTTGTAGTCCATGGGACTCTCAAGAGTCTTTGCCAACACCACAGTTCAAAACCATCAATTCTTCGGCACTCAGCTTTCTTCACAGTCCAACTCTC
>SJYA01001223.1:1236213-1256992 GCA_006410615.1 Neotragus moschatus | reverse complement strand
TGAGAGTTGGACTATAAAGAAAGCTGAGCACCAAAGAATTGATGTTTTTGAACTGTGGTGTTGGAGAAGACTCTTAAGAGTCCCTTGGACTGCAAGGAGATCCAACCAGTCAATCCTAAAGGAAATCAGTCCTGAATATTCATTGGAAGGACTGTTGCTGAAGCTGAGACTCCAGTACTTTGGGCCACCTGATGCAAAGAGCTGACTCATTGGAAAAGACCCTATTACTGTGAAAGACTGAAGGCGGGAGGAGAAGGAGATGACAGAGGATGAGACAGTTGGATGGCTTCGCCGACTCAATGGACATGAGTTTGAGCAAACTCCGGGAGTTGGTGATGGACAGGGAAGCCTGGTGTGCTGCAGTCCGTGGGGTTGCAGAGTCAGACACAACTGAGTGACTGAGCTGAACTAATTTGCTGGGCCAATGAACATTCCCAGTTGGGACTCTGCCTAGCCTCCTTCTCCCAGTGGAGAGGTAGTGGATGCCAGAGTGTAACCCCAGCCCTCACCCCTTGGTTTTTCAGTCCCCCTCATATAATGGGGGGGGGGGGCAGTGCTTCCCAGACGACTCAGTGGTAAAAGAATCCACCTGACAATGCAGAAGACTCAGGTTCAATCCCTGGGTTGGAAAGATCCCCTGGAGGAGGAAATGGTAACCCACTCTCGTGTTCTTGCCTGGGAAATCCCACAGACAGAGGAGCCTGGTGGGCTACAGTCCATGGGTTCACAAAAGGGTGGAACACAACCTAGTGACTAAACAACAACAACATATGATGGATCGGGGGGAGGCTTGTGGCCTGAGCCCTACATGAGCTGATGAGACTGCAGGGTTCTTTGTGCAGTCCTGAGGCACACACGAAAACACACAAGTCTTGCAGTCAGAGACACACACGCACCAAGTCTGACCTCCCTTTTACCCAGATGACCTCTAGCAAGTAAGCCCTTTCCATCTCTGCTCCTCAGGTTCTCCATTTGTATATTGAGGCCAACATCAGCAACCTCAGGGTTGCTGAGACAACCTGAGACATCTGAAGGCCTCAGAAAATATTAGGGCAAATACGGGGCACGTTGGACCCCACAGTCATGTAGAGTTCTCCTGCAGGGAGCCTGGGTCCCCATGGTTCTCCTCGCCCTGGGTCACGTGCACAGGCAGCCAGGCAGCTGACTCGGTGAGGAAACCCCGGCCCCCGCCTCCCCCTCATCCCCAGCCCACATTCCCACCTCCTCCTCCCTAGAGGCTCATAATTGGTGTTGTGAAGATTAGTCATCGAGACAGCGAGAGTCTGCCTCCCCCGCAGCCCGGGCCCCCTACACAGGCAGACAGGCTGAACGCTTAATTGGAGTTCCTCACACCTCCGAGGACAGCCTCCCACCAGTTGACAGGGACACAGAGTCGTGCGCAGGCCCCGACCCTGGAGGAGGGCCAGTGAGGAGCCGAGGGCTTCACTGCCCCCCTCCCACAAAGGCCCCCTCCTGGTGACCTCACCAGAACTGGGAAGGAAGGCTAGGAACCTGTGTCAGTGCCCTGCGCCCCAACAAGACTGCACTTCCAGAACCTTCTCCTAAGAGGCTAGCTGGGAAGATCTCCACCCAGGCCTATTTACTTCAGCAGAAAGGGCGGCCCAGCCCAGCTCCATCGGCAGGATCACAGGAGATGAATGGGACAATAGGAGGGGAGGGAGAAGATCTCGTGTGCAGGGCCCTGGGTGAGGGCTGCTGGGGGCCTCCACAGCTGCCCCCCCTCAGAAGCCTGAGGGAGTCTCGGGGGCAAAACTCAGAGGATGCGGGCTCACTGACTTATCTGCCCCAGATGGTTGGAGGTGTTGATCCAGGGGAATGAGGTCCCTTTGTCACCTTATCGGTGCTGACCTGGGTGAGGTGGACACTCCCTGGAGATCTCACTCAGAGCAAGCAGGAGGCCCATGTTCAGATGGGCAGCAGCCCAGAGGGGTGCAGGGGGCCACCAGGAAGAGGACAGGAAGAGTGGGGGCTTCTGCCCTGGGGGGTACAGCTGCCTGAGGGGGCTGCCTCAGTGGGACTCTGTTTCACCAAGGGGGAAGCTGTCCTGCCCTGAGTTAGGAAGGGCTGGGGAGTAGGGCAGTGAGCACGGGCCGGGGCGGGGCGGGGGGCAGCCACAGGGCTGGAATGAAGGATCCAGGCTGTGATTTCTCACGGGGAAGCCAGAAAGGTCCAAAAAATCTTCTCCCACACGCCCTCAGGCTCCCTATCTAATTGGATTTTCTTGGCCTCCCACAAGGTTATCCTTAGCACCAGAAAAATGCCTCATGGTTGGATTCTCCCCCAGTCTCCCCCTACCAAAGGAAGTCTGGGGCTCAGAACAGCTCTGCCATTCACAACATTTTCCTGGTGGCGCCGCCGCAGTCACCGCCCCCAGCTGTGAGGGTGACAGGAGTGCCTGCAGGGAGGTGAGAAGGGGAGCTCAGGAACCTAAGGGCAGGGCCAGAGTGGGCTGGGAGCCGGGGATGAGCTGCCACCTGGAGGCCCTGCCCATCTCCTTCATGGTCGGCCTCTCCCCTGAGGGTCCTGGGGCCACATTCCCCACTCTCCTGTCTGCCCTCTAACTCCCCAGGCCAAGCCCCCCTTCCTTGGCTTCAGCAGCTCTCAGAGCCTAGAAGGATCCCTCTCATGGCCTCACCCTCCCCAGTTTAATCCCTGTCTTCCAGTTCACTCCTCCTCAGAATCCACGAAGCCAGGACCACAGCTTCCTGATGGATCTCCTGCAGCAACAGAGGGCTTGGCCCCTGCTAGAGAGTTATCCTGAGCACAGGGCCACACCCTGAACCCTCTCTCAGACCCCTCATGGGGCTGGGCTCAGGGGAACATTTAAGAGGTTGGTCAGGTACACTATTCTGGACTCAAGGCCTAGACTTCTGCCCAAAGGGTCTGCTTAGCCCTGCGTATCTCAGAGATGTGGAGCTGAGAGCCCTTCGCAAGCTGGGGGCCAGCTCCTCCTAGGTCCTGTGGGGAAGCAGGGAATTCTGGGGAGAAAGGGAGGGGGCAGGGGCTGGTGGAAACTCCCCAAACAAAGTGGAGCGTCTTCCTATTGACAGGCATCTTGTCTAGGCTGGTCCCAAGAGGCCAGGGTTGGTGCTGGGTGGGGTGCGCGTGACACCTGATGTCACGTATCAAGGGTTCCACACAGAGAAGGCAGGACCTTGCTACCCCCGTGCCTTGTGGTCCTCTCAGTGTGACTGATGTCCATGAGGACCGCCAACCTCAGTCAAACCTCTGGCCAAGCTTGCCTTTCCCCCAGTGTAGCCTGGTGCCGTGTCCCCACCAACCCCAGAGGGCCCTACATGGAGCAGACCCAAATGTTTTCTGGAAGTATCATCCACAGTCCCTGGTCCAGAGAAAAGGGTCAGGCAGAGGTGCCAGCCGTGCCCAAGCCACACGTCACTCCCTTGGCCCTGCTCTGCCACCATGAATCCCTCAGTGCTTCCAAGCTTCTGGTCTGGCAGTGTAAGTTCTGATGTATCCCCTGGACTCTCAAACGTGCCCTTTGGGCAAAGCCTGCCCCACATTTTGGTCTTCACCCTCCTTGCCTTACAGCTAATTTAAGCAAATATTGTTTGAAAAAAGGAAACACCAAGATGCTTGCATATGGCCTGATTTTACCATTTTAATATTCTCACTGCAGACACACCTCTCCCTCCTCATGTTCTCTCCTCTTCTCCTCTGATCCCTTCACCTCTCTGCCTCCCCTCCCCTCTAGCCCTTTCCTCGAGCCACTCTGTCTTCCTTGCATTCTCAGTGGGAGCTGCAGGGGCATGTGAAGTAGAGGAGAGAGAGGCCAGGGTCTGCAGCAAGCAGAGCACAGCCCCCTATCCTCTTGTCCAAACCCATGTGGTCCTTGTGGTCCACCGAGTGGTCCTTGTTTTGGTGTTCTGAGAAGTCATCTGGCTGGGGTACCCCAGCCACCACCTCAAGGGCCTGGATCAGAAAATATGCCCTGCCAAATACCCTATCTGTCTTTGGTTCCATAACCAGTTCCTAAATTCATGGCCAAGGATGGTGTTTGAACCAGTTGGGAAATAAATGGTGGGATCCAAGCTATGGAGGAATCAGCATTTGCAAATGGGGAAAGAAACAGCATCAAGAAAGGACAAGAGAAAAATGCAGAAAGGACTGGACTGATGATGGAAGTGGTGGTGAAGGAGGGTGCAGGAGGATGGAGCGGCCGCCAGGATGAAAGGCCAGAGGTTTGCAGGCTAAGGGCAAGGTGGCTGGCTCAGATGGTAAAGGAAACCTACCCAAAATGCAGGAGACCCAGGTTCAATCCCTGGGTCAGGAAGATCCTCTGGAGAGGGTAATGGCAACCCACTCCAGTATTCTTGCCTGGAAAATTCCATGGAAAGAGGAGCCTAGTGGGCTACAGTTCATGGGGTCACAGAGTCAGACACAGCTGAGTGACTAACACTAACTAATCAACTAAGATGAGTGCATCTAGCCCAGCTGCTGTTCAAAGGGTCTCATGTGGGGCCAGGAAAAGCCCCCGAAAGCCACACTGTGGTGCTTTTGAAAGACTGTATCTTTGTACCTTAAAGAACTTTCATGTATCCCATCATCCATGAGAAACGGGAGCGATGAAGGGATGACAAAAGGTCTGCAATGGCTTCTACAGGCCCAGGTACCCCCTCATCCGAAACCCCTTGGTTGGGGGGATCCTTGCACCCAATACCTGAGCTCCAACTTCAGCGTTTCAGCATCCAGTTCTTCAGAGAAACCACTGCCCACAAGGCTCTCCAAGTGCTGCTCTGGCATAGGGGTGAAGAAGGGTGGTCCCCAGACCCTGCTGAGGGAGGCGATGGCGTCTGCCCTAGGCAACCCTGGCCACTGACCCACCTGCCTCCCTGGCTGGAGAAGCCCCTGAGGATGCCTGTGAAGCCCCATTGTTTTGGGGATGCACCCAGATGACCCCGGTCATCTCCTATGGGGACAGATGGGTGGGAAAACCTCCCCGCCAGAGCCTCCAGAAAGGGAAACCCCGAAAGAGCCTAGGAGTCAGGCAATCCTTCCTGCCCACTCAGAGATTCCGGAAGCCCTTCAAGTCGGGAGAACCCGCCTCCCCAACCTCTCTCTCTCTTCTCGCTTCCTCTGTCTGTCTCCTTCCCGCGACTCCTGTGAGTGCACAGGAGGGCTGAGGGAAGCCCCGTGAGCCTGTGATGAACGGAGCTAATTTCTAGTTTGCTGGTATGCCGCAGAGAGGCTGCTGCCTCCGTTCCCCTCCTTCCCAGCAAACCCTCTCCCACACACAGACAAATAGGCTGCATATTTAATTGGAATTCCTCACACCTACAGGGTAAAGCCTTGTCAGTAGAAATAGAGCCCACAGCCAGCTGGCTTCCCCCATTCCACCCACCTTGTCTCTTAAAAAGAAATCCCCCCCCCCATACGTGAACACCCACCCACGGTCCCTTACACGTCCCTCCCAGCATGGTTGTAAAGGAAGGATTCATTGGCAGTGACGCTCCTTTTCTGGGCGGATACAGCTGGGCCCACCCGGCAGAGACCACCCAGAGGCTCCTCCCTGGCAGATGGGCCCTGGCTGCCTTGTCATCACCCACCTCAGGAACCCCTTGGCCGAAGCTCTTAGAGCTCTGGGGTCCCTGGATGGTGCTGAGAGTCACTGGCTGCTTGGGTATCAGAGATCTGGTGATGTAGAGAAGGAAGGGGAGCCAGGAAATCCTAGAACATCACCTAGAAGTATGTGCATGTATGTTGAGTCACCGCCAACTCTTTTTGACCCCATGGACGGTAGCCCGCTAGGCTCCTCTGTCCATGGGCTTCTCCAGGCAAGAATACTGGAGTGGATTGCCATGTCCTCCCTTAGGGAATTTTCCCAACCCAGAGATCAAACCTGCATCCCATATCTCTTGCATTGGAAAGTGGCTTCTTCATCACTAGCAACACCTGGGAAGCCCCATCATCTAGAAGAGACCCAGTCAAACCTGGTTCTCCATTCCCAGGACACTGCCTTGCCTCTTTCTCTGTGGAGTCTCTCCCCAGACAGGGTTGGGGGGTGGCACACAGAGGCTGGCAGGACTGAGGAAGATGGGGTCCAGGGGAAGAGAAGGGGAGAGACGGGAGGGCCCAGAAGTGCCGGGGACAGAGAAGGGATGAAAGGCCCCAAGGAGTCCTTCCAGGGGAGAGTCAACTTTGTCTGTTTCCCAAAGATAAAGGCAGAGACCTCCTGGGGAGGCCACACTCCTCTGGACGGCCTCAGAGATGCCCCACCTGAGCTCTGCCCAGGAGCCACATCCTGGTGGGGACAGACGGCCCAGAGCTCACCAGCAGCACCCCCAGAACAGGAACACCCCTCTCCCCACCAAAATCCCGGGTCAGCAGCCTCAGCCGGGTTCGCAGGACCTCCTCTCCATTGTCGGGGATTTTCCCCTTGGCACCTCTTCCTTCCTCCCCTGGCGCCCGGCCCCACCAAACCTGTGTGTCAGTGAGCAGACAGCTGCCTATGGGGCTTGGAGGAGCGCTGTGACATCCTCTTTCTCCCCCACAAAATATCATCTCAGTTTGCCTGAAAGTTCACCATTAGTGACTCATTTCTTTGGGTTAAACATAGCCCTCTCTTTTGAAATGCAGCTGCTCGAGGAAAGGGTAACTCATTGAGTTCTCAACATTCTAGCGTGAATGAGGATAGAGATGCTATCTCTGAGTCTGCCAGGAAGGGCAGAAGAGGAAGTGGAGAAGGAGTCGGAGAGGAGGAAGGGAAGCTATTGAAGCAGAAGGGACCAAAGAAAGGACTGGCAAACAGCAGCTCTGTTCTCCGTTGAGTGCCAACACTGTCAGTAGTGAATCAGAGAAGCCCGTTTGTTTAGGTGCTCTCTCAGGTGGCTCAGTGGTACAGGATCCACCTGCCAATGCAGGAGATGTGAGTTTGATTCCTGGGTCAGGAAGGTACCCCAGAGAAGGAAATGTCAACCGTATCAAGTATTCTTGTCTGGAAAATTCCACGGAAAGAAGGAGCCTGGTGAGCTACTGTGCATGGGATCATGAAGAGTCGGACATGACTGAGCAACTGAGAACACACACGCACTGGTTTATAGAGGTAGAGCCTCTGTGATTGATAAAGGACTCTCACACCCATCCCCATTCCATCCTCACAGCTTCTGTGAAGCAGAAACACGGAGGTTGTTGTGCCCATTTTCCAGCTGGAGAGACTGAGCCTCTTGGACTTTGGAGGACTTGCCATCCAGCCAGTGCGCAGAGGAACTGAGCTCTCTACCTCCTTTGTACAGAAGCTGCCCTCACTGCGTTCACCTTCTCCCTAACTCACCGACAGTTTCTGATCGGAACAGGAAAGGTGCTGGTAGAGGAACAAGAGGGGAAATGGTGCCGGGAAGGGGTCGGGGATGGAGGGGGCAAATGCAAGACAGTGAGGGCAGAGAGCATACTCCAGGTCCTGAAGCCTCTGCCCCAACCTAGAGAGGAGATATGGATGGAGGGCACAGACCCTCCCCCCACCACTGGTGACAAGTCTGATGCCAACATCCGGGACATCTCACACATCCTTCAGTTGGCAGCTTCCCTCCCCAGGCCTCCACGCAGGGGCCAGGAAGTCCCGAGAAGGGCTTTGCTGGCCTTAGGGGTGAGGAGGAGGCCAGTTGCGGACAGAGGGGTGTAGGCTGGACCCAGGAAGGGTCGCCAAGGAGACAGGGAAGCAGGAAGAGACCCCAGAAGCCCTGCCAAGACCACACCCCCACCCAGGGGCTTCCAGGCTCAGCTTCTCCACCTCCCTTCCTGTCCCTTCTTCTGTTTCCGCCTTTTCCCCTCTCACAGTCCTGTCTTCAAGACAAGTCCCAGCTGTGTCCTCCAACTTTCCACCCTGCAGGAAGTGGTTGGTCCGCCATATTGAAACTGTCCCCGCGTCTCCTTCTTAATGAGCCAGGTTAAATATGCTGTAATCAGAGTAATAATACACCTGGGCTGGTTCTCCAGAGAACTGCCTTTTGTACGGCAATAGGACATTAATAGCAATTATTCTGCTTTGTAATTGGAGCTTTAAATACTAATTCAAACAGCCAGAGGAAAACCAATTAGTGCTAATTTATCTCTATGTGTTTTCCAGAGCTGGTGTCTGTCACACTGTGAAGAAATAGGTTGGTAATTAGTACAGTTGGGTGGTAGATAGAAGTAATTATCAGATTCTTTCATTTTTCTTTGGGAAAAAAAAAAAAAGTGGGTGGGGGTGGGGAGGGCCGGGGTAGGTTCTGTGAAGTCTTTGTTCCCTTGGAATTTAAAGGGAGGGCCTGAGCTGATTCTGAGATGCCAACCCTGAGCATCTCAGCTGTACAGGTATTTCCAAGGCCAGTGGGCTCCAACAGAGGTTGCTTTGAAAGCCTTGACCAGGGGCCTCCAACTAATAGGCGCGTAGAAGTTCCACCGGCAACATTACAAGAGGCAGAGCATTTCCAGGCAAGGGCTGATGAGACCCAAATCCAAGCTAACCAAAGAAGTAACGGGACAGTGGGGCCTGGATCCCAGGCCAGCTTTGTGACCTGGGTGGAGCCACTAAACCTCTCTGAACATTGGTCTCCCCATTTGTAAAATGGACAGAATAATGCCGATCTCACAGGGTCATTGTAAGGATTGAATCAAATAAAATAATGTTTGTAATGAGCCTAAAACCCAGTCACAATAGGTATGAGTTATTGAATGCAAACCATTTGCCCAGGATTCTTCTAATGATTTTGTATATATTTTTATTATCTCTAACCCTCCAGAGCCATGGGTTGACTCACTCTGTTAGTTTAGTTCCCTGTTTCCTCTCCTATCCATACCTTTCACCAAATAAGCAAGAAGAAAAGTTAGTCTCAGTAAGCCTCGGTTTCCTCATCCATGTAATGGGGGTGATAATAGTACCTCCCTTATAATGTAATTATGACAATTAAAGGAGACAAAGATTCTATAAGCTCTTAGCAGGGGTCTATTACCATTATCAATATAATTTTTTAAATATGTTTAAATATTTTTACTTAGGTATTTGGCTGTTCCAGATCTTAGTTGTGGCACACAGGATCTTCCATCTTCACTGTGGCTTGTAGGATTTTTTACTTGTGGCAAGCAAACTCTTAGTTGCAGAAATCAGGATTTTTAGTTCCCTGGCCAGGGATGGAACTCAGGCCCCCTGCCCTGGAAGCATGAAGTCTTAGCCACTGGAGCTCCGGGGGAGTGCCAATTATCAATATTGTTAAATTATCACTTCATTGCTGGTAGTTTTGTCATCACCTACACAAGTCCTCTACTGAGAGATACAGCACCATCAGTACACTTCATTAACTAATCCTCATTTGAGGACTAATCAAATGTCTGATATATACTCACTACTATAGCAAGCCTGCTCACACCATTTCAAAACATGAAGGTAACACACCCTGAACAAGGTGGAAAGACAATGGCATTTCACAGAGCTTCCCTGTTTATACAGTGCTGTCACGGGTATCATTCCAGGACCTTTTCACAAGCAAGTAGGTGGAGATTTACTTAATTCCCATTTTACAGGTAGGAAAACGGGGCTCAGAGAATTTGTGACTTGCTCAAGAAAGTGGTAGAGTCAGAACCCACACGCAGGCTTTTGGCAGCACAGTCTACCTAGTCACTCACTAATTGCTTGTTGAATGAATAAGTCTGCTTTCTACTAAACCCTATCACCTAAGCTGCCAACTTGGGTGAGAGGCAAGGCCGATCAAAGGAGTGGTGAGAGAGAGGTGCAGAAATCTTCAGGGGCGAGATGGGCCGTGGCAGAGCTGGACAGCTTTGCTCAGCCTCAACCAGGCTTCTGAACGTGTTGAGTTAGTGTTGTTGTTGTTCAGTCGCTAAGTCGTGTCCGACTCTTTGAGACCCCATGGGCTGCAGCATGCCAGGTCTCCCTGTCCCTGGCTATCTCCCAGAGGTCACCCAAGTTCATGTCTGTTGAATCAGTGATGCTATCCAACCATAGTATTGAACTAGTAGGTAATATTAAAAACTAGGGAGACTACGTTTAGTGAGCTGGGTGAAGATCCGTCAAACTAGGCCATCTCCTCTTCTCTCAGACAGCATCCCACCCACACAGGGGACCTGCCTGGGCCCTACAGGCACATGAGGTGTGACCGGGCTGGGCCTCTGTGCACAGCCGTGTGAGGTAGGGAGAGGGAGCAGGAGGCAGAGCGTGTGGCTTTGGCAAAGACCCCAGGAGGGGCCAAACACACAATGTTTGAGAAGCAGGGGCCAGACTGGCCTAGCAGCTCAAGAGGGTAAGTGCTGGGGAAGGGAGGGGCCGTGGTTGGTAAGACAGAATTGGTCATCACACAGCAGAGGGCCTTGGAGAAGGAAATGGCAACCCACTTCAGTATTCTTGCCTGAAAAAATTCTTGCCTCCACAGACAGAGAGGAGCCTGGCAGGCTACGGTCCATGAGGGTCTTAAAAGAGTCAGACGTGACTTAGTCACAAACAACAGAAGAACAACGGGAAAGGACAAGTGTGACCAGGCTGCCAGCTAGTTATTCACAGCCCCGTAGAAGGGCAAGCGGGCAGCCTGCACCCTGCCCATCGACCACTCACTCAGTCCAGGAGCCGCCTCCTCCTTGAAGAAGGGGAGGCCTTCTTTCTTCTTATAGTTTTTAAAAATATAGTTAGTTATTTATTTCGGCTGCACTGGGTCTTAGTTTGGGTGCTCAAGATCTTTAGTTGCAGTAAGTGAACTCAGTCACAGCATGTGGGATCTAGTTCCCTGACCAGGGATTGAACCTGGACCCCCTGCACTGGGAGGGTAGAGTCTTAGCCACTGGACCACCAGAGAAGCCCCAGGGAGCCTTTTTTCTAATCACTCACAGGCACCCACAATCTGCTTCTCAAGCATGGGCTTCCACTCAGAGGGTCGCTGGTTTCCTGTGGGCCAGTGGCTGACCAAGGTTAAACGTGTTTCAGAGGCAGTGCTTGAGAAGGTGGCAGGGTAGACAGAAGGGGGGTCAGAGAGGCTGAGGAAAGGCAAGCACAGATGACATGATCGTGGCAGGAATGGGGAGAAGTGAAAAAAAGAAACGGGTATGGGCATGTGGGCACAAGCAAGAGGCGACCTGGACATATATGACAATAATATATGCTATGACTGGAGGCTGACAGATAATTTTAATCATATTCTTTTTGGTTATTGGTGCTTTCTAAATTTTCTACATTGAGCATAGTTCTCTGTTATACTAAGAAAAACAATGAAACTTATTTTTCTTTTTAAGGAAGGGACATATGCTGGAGACATTCGGAAGGAAGAACTGACAGAATTTGATAAGTGATAAGATAAGGCTGATAAAGGAGAAAGATGAATCAAAAATAACTCAGAGGTTTTGAAACTGGGTAATTGCGAGAATGTCAGGGAGAGGGAAGTTAGGTGGAGGGTTAGAGAGTGGGAACAGTACCCATTCAAGTGAGGCAGTGGAGGGTTTTCATTCTTGCGGCAGAGAAGGAAGGGATGCCCCTGAGAGGGACCATGCTCACAGGCTGCAGGCTACCCCGGGGTCAGGAGAATTAGGGACACCCTTACCAGTGCTCCTTCCAGAGCTGCAGGCAGACCTGCCTTTTTAGAGAGGCACCCAGGGACTTTCCTGGCAGTCCAGTGGTTAAGACTCTGAGCTTCCACTGCAGAGGGTGGGGGTTCAATCCCTGGTCAGGGAAGTAAGATCCCACATGCCATGTGGTGTGGTCAAAAAGAAAAAAAACACTCAGACAAGACCAGAAATAGACCTGCCCACAAGCAGCAGGCCTTCTCAGCCGTGGGACTGGGCTGCCTGTGTTGTAGGGGGCCAGGACAAACTCAGTGCATGACAGGGAAGGGGGCTGGGGAGTGGAGGGTGTTAGGCCCGAGACACTTCCACCAGAGGCTGCAGAGGATGGAGCAGGCTGGCAGGGAGGCCCCAAGAGTCCCGGTGTCATTGGTGACGGCTGGCTGTGGAGGAATGGAAAGCGGGGGAGCTCATCTCTGCATTCCAGAGACAATCCCCACATGGAGAAGGCTCCTCCTGAATCTTAGCTCCCAGCCAACTGCCTCACCCCCACTTGTCCACAGACACATAGTTAGCTCCTAGAAACCCATTCTCCTGCTCCTCCCTGACTGATCTGCAGGGGCTTGGGACCTACCAGAGCCTCAGAGACCAGCTGTCCCAGGCCCCACAGACACCCAGGACGGGAAAAGACTGTTCCCTGTTGTCTCGAGAACCATCTGCTTCGTATCTACTGGCGACTCTGCCAAGGCTGGGTCTCCTGGGGCTCTAAGGGAAGACTCGCACCCTGACTAGCATCCCCCCAGCCAGCCTGCAGCAAAGCTGCCGCCTCTTCCACTGGGATCACTCCCTCTCCCCCTCCCCAGTTGGCCCTGCCCCCTGTACCCCGTGTGCCAGCCCTCCCGGCTCCAGGGCCAGAGCCGCCTCACTGTACCACCATTGCCTTAAAAGACTCCAAGCTGACTGAGCCTGAGGCCCCACCCGAGGCTGCGTCACTGTTTCCTTGGCAACTGAAAGGGGTGGGTGAAAAGTATCACACAAAGCAAACAAAACGAGCTCCACATTGGTGGCCAGGAGAGTCACCTCAGGATCCAATGGTAGGCAGTGTCTGCTGGACTCTCTCTCGCCGAGGCTGCTCTGGGGGCGGAGGGGAGCTGACGGCCCCCCAGATCCTAGGTCAGGAGCACTTCACAACACACCATGGCCACAGGCATGCTCTCCCTCCACTAGGAGCTGTCTTTCTAGGAGAAATGAGATTACCTGGTGAGGGTCCGACCTCTGCCCACACTGGGCGCTAATGAGGCTGAGATGTCAGCCCCCAAAAGTTGTCTTGTCAGCCAGGAGGAGCACAGAGCTGCCGGAGAGACCTCGTGGCCAGTTGCTGCCTGCCCGCGGCACTCCCAGGACTCCTACAGTAAAGGTCCTTCTGAAGGGTGCTATAGGAAAACCCTGACAGGTGTATGCCTGAAATTCCAAAGTGCTTTTCAAAAAAAAAAGTTTGAGTTATAAATATATCCATCAGCTATCCAGATCTTCAGTGTAAAACTTCATGGCTTTTACTCACTGTCTTAGTTCTGGCCGCTAGGACAGAATACCATAGACCGGGACGCTTATCAACAATAGACACTTATTCCTTGCTGTCCTGGAGGCCAGAGGTCTGAGATTGGAATGCAGCATGGCATGTCCTGGTGAGAGCCCTCTTCTGGGCTGCAGACAGCTGGCTTCTCCAATATGCTGACTTGGAGAGTAAGGAGGAGGAGAAGCCAGGGCTCTCTGACTCTCAAAAGGGCACTAACCTCATCATGGAGGCCCCACTCCCCTGACCTCATCTAATCCCTAATTACCTCCCAAAGGCCCCACCTCCTCATATGTCAGGTGGCAGGTTTTCAGCATATGCATTTTAGGAGGACACACACATTCAGTGTATAGGCAGCATATTCAAAAACAAAAGCATTACTTTGTTGACAAAAGTCCGTATAGTCAAAACTATGGTTTTTGTGGCAGAGTCAGACCATAAAGAAGTCTGAACGCCAAAGAATTGATGCTTTCGAATTGTGGTGCTGGAGAAGACTCTTGCCTTGGACAGCAAGGAGATCAAATTAGTCAGTCCTAATTGAAATCAACCCTGAATATTCATTGAAAGGACTGATGCTCAAGCTGAAGCTCCAATACTTTGGCCACCTGATGCGAAAAGCTAACTCATTGGAACAGACCCTGATGATGAGAAAGATTGAAGGCGGGAGGAGAAGGGAATGACACAGGATGAGATGGTTGAATAGCATCACCAATTCAATGGACATGTGTTTGAGCAAACTCCGGGAGATGGTGAGAGACAGGGAGGCCTGGTGTGCTGCGGTCCATGGGGTCGAAGAGTCAGACACAATTTAGTGACTGAACAACAACATATTCAGTCCATAACACCATGTAACCACCACCAAGATCAAGACATGGAGATTTCCTAGGCCCCCAAATCCTCCCTTTTCCAGTCAGTATCCCCATCCCAAAGGCAACAGTATTCTGACAGCTGTCACAGTCCATTAGGCTTGTTGTTGGCTTCAAGTAAATGGAACCATGTAGAGTGGGTGCCCCTTTGTGCCAGCCTGACTGCTGACATGGTTTTCTGTCTTGGAAGTCACCCATGTCAGGGCAGAAGTCAGGAACCCCTTCTTTCTCTTGCTATGCAATGTACCTAGTGATTCTAAACGTCTCCAGGGCTTTTTTTTTTTTTCAATCTCTATTTATTTGTTTACTCGTGGCCATACTGGGTCTCCGTTGCTGTGCGAGCTTTCCTCTAGTTGCAATGAGTGTGGGCTGCTCTCTAGCTGAGGTGTGTGGACGTCTCTTGTTGTGGAGCACAGGCTCTAGAGCACGCAGGCTGCAGTAGCTGCAGCACGTGGGTTCAGTAGTTGTGGCTCCCGGGCTCTCCAACACAGGCTCCANGCTTTCCTCTAGTTGCAATGAGTGTGGGCTGCTCTCTAGCTGAGGTGTGTGGACGTCTCTTGTTGTGGAGCACAGGCTCTAGAGCACGCAGGCTGCAGTAGCTGCAGCACGTGGGTTCAGTAGTTGTGGCTCCCGGGCTCTCCAACACAGGCTCCATAGTTGTGGTGCACGGGCTTTGTTGCTCTGTGGCATGTGGGATCTTCTCAGACCAGGGATTGAAGCCATGTCTCCTGCATTGGCAGCCGGATTCTTTACCAGTGAGCCACCAGAGAGGCCCTCAAGGGCTTTCACATTTGCCTTCTTCTCCAGGTCCCTTACTTGCCGCTGTTCTTTCCACCAGGCCACGTGTGCCTGGGGACACCCATGCCCAAACACACCCAGGTGGTGCCCATTCCTGGGTGTACCCTTCTCTACCCCACACGAGAGGTCACATAGGAATGAGCGTGCGTATGACCATATCCTGGGGACAACCTTGTATTCCCCAGAAATGGTGGGGCATCGTGGGGGGTGGTACTCGAAAACTGCAGCACTTCATTGTTAGTAACATGTTTGTTTGCGATACATCACCCAACTGCTGGTACCACACCAGCATGTCACAGCTTTTAGGCTGAGAACTGCTAGTCTAAGTGGTGTGATTTCAGAAGAAAAGGCAGGCCATTTCCTGCCCTCAAAATATCTCTTTCCCCTACCCCATTGCTTCTCCTGAAGTTTCTGCCCAGTCAATTTATTGTGCTTTATCAAACAGCAAAGTGTCCTCTTTTAAAATGCAAGGACTCGTTTGGGGAGAGAACCGTTAAACCCACAGCACCTTAGAGTACTTAGAGCTGGGGAGCCCTGGAGAGGCATGCGTGGTGGGGGACTGGCTCCACGCGTGGTGCTCCGGGACCTTTCCCAGTGCCTCTTCTTCCCATCCCCACAGTGAGCTCGGGAGGAGGGGATTCCTAGCCGCGTTTCACAGATGAGGTAACGGGGGCTAGGGGAGATGGAATAACTAGCCTAAGACTACACGCCTCTTAGGTTGCAGAAGCAATCATTCCAGCCCAGTGCAGTCCTCTCTAAAGCCCAGCTGAGTAAGTGGAAAGTACTGGGTATTTGTGAGCAAGGAGAGAAGAGCCTAGATAGGAGAAGGACCTGATGCTGTGCCGAGGAGAGAAGTGACACCCCGGCTGTAAATCAAAGTGTCAGAGGGAAAAAGAGAGTCCCTTCATATTGGACTCCACACCCCCAAGCACTGCTGGCCCAGAGCCAGCAGCACATGCACCTTCAAGGTAGTCTGGCCCCATCGGCCCCAGTGCCTCCTCCAGTCTGGGTGACCACCAGGGGATGTGTCACAGGCACCAGGTCACAGCCCCCCAGAGGTGAGCACAGGCCTTCCTGATTCCCAGGAAGAATCACATGATTCTTTTATTGTTAGTGACTGAACAACAAAAACACAATCAGTCCAACAATAACACCATGTAACCACCACCAGGATCAAGACATGGAATATTTCCTACACCCAAAAAGCCTCCCTCTTCCAGTCAATATCCCCACCCCAAAGGCAACAGTATTCTGACTCGGGGGGGTGCAGAAGAACACCCATTTAGAAACTTCAGGAAGCATTAACTCTCTGCCAAGTACCCCATATGCACCATTTCAGTCTGCAGAGCAACCCCATGGTGTGGGTATACTGAGGCCCCATCTGTAGATGACAAAGCCGGTGCTCAGAGGTCAGTGCATGGCCATGATGCTGTAAACTCCATGCAGGCAGAGATCATGTCTCTACAGGGCATCACCTCCTGCCAGCACTCACCACTTTGCCTGGAGTATACAGAGTGCTTTTCTCCTCACCACGGCATCAGCCCCTATTACCTATGGGTCCTTCAGCAGTGTATGGCTGGGTCTTCAGACCCTAAAGAGGACATCCTATCACCAGATGAGGTGCACTGCAGCAGAACTGGTCAGAGACCCAGGGTAAGGAGGAAGGCCTGACACTAGGAAAGGAGGCCTGGGCTTCGAAAGGAAGAGGGTATATTAAGGGAGATCCCATGGACATAGGAGCCTGGTGGGCCACAGTCCATGAGGTCGCAAGAGTTGGACACAACTGAGTGACTAATGGGCTTCCCAGGTGGTACCAATGGTAACAAACCTGTCTGCCAATGCACAAGACATAGAGACCGGGGTTCAATCTCTGGGTCAGGAAGATCCCCTGGAGGCGAGCATGGCAACCCACTCCAGTATTCTTGCCTGGGGAATTCCATGGACAGAGAAGCCTGGAGGGCTACAGGCTATGGGATTGCAAAGAGTCAGACATGACTGAAGCAACTGAGCATGCCCACATGAGCAACTAAATGACCACCATCAGGTTAGGCCCAGAGCTGGTTGCCTGTATCTGCTGGTACAAGGCAAGAACACATCCTCGAAAATAGCAGCCATCATTCCACCAGTGTGTGTTCACTCCCTCAGGTCTCAAGCACCATGTTAGGCTGTGAGAGAATAACAGGTGAGAGGTAGCAGTGTCCTGAGGGTCCAGAATAGGAGGGGTGCAGAGCACACAATGGCCACAGGCTGTGGAGGGAGGCCTCCTGGCTGCGGGGCTGGCCCCTGCAAGGCCCTGAGAGCAGCACCAGGCACAGAGCCATGGTTAGACACGCACACGCTCACAAGCACACGGGCCAGGAGCTAGCCTAGGATCATGAAGTAGACGGGGAGTCTCATGGGAAAGAGTGTAGCAAGCGAGTGACCTGGTCCCATGTATCTTCCATTGTGCTAACTGCAGCAGCATCAGTGATGGAGGGATCGACGTGTGGGGTGGGCAGGGGGACTGATGGTGACACTGGGCGTTCTGGAGGAATCATGTAGCATTGTTGGCACCCTCCCATAGTGGGTAATGCCTCAGCCAAGAATACCCTGGGTTTGAGGAAGGATGCCAGGAGGAGGTGGGAGTCAGCCGCGGGGACAAGGCATGTCCCTCCTCAGCTTACCCAGGGTGTGGGGCTGTGGGTGTGCTGTTGTGAGGTGCACACAAACATACACACAGATGCCCCTTCCCACACACACATGCATTAGATTTAAGAATGATGAGCCTTATCAATGTTACATGGCAGCCTGGAATGGAGAGGGGTTTGGAGGAGAATGGATACATATATATGTTTGGTTGAGGCCCTTCACACTGTTCACCTGAAACTATCACAACATTGTTAATCACCTATACAACAGTACAAATAAAAAGTTTTTTTTTTAATTGAAGAGCTTTAAAAGAAATAAATAACAACCCAGGGAGTTCACTAGTTTCCTAGTGGTTAGGATCCACTTTCACGGTGGAGGCTCAGGTTTGATCCTTGGTTGGGGAACTATCCTGCGTTCCACAAGACTTGACATGGCAAAATTCGGGGGAAAAAAAAAAAAAAAAACCTCATACCTGGCGGCCATCCACCCAGTGAAACTCCAGTCTTACATGTTTGAATGATGAAGCGACTTAGCAGCAGCATGGTACTCCATAGCCAATTGTGTTAGCTGGGTACCTAGACTAACTTTGTTGGACGAACGAACAAACTGGACTTACGAACTCGCTTTTGGAACAGAACTCATTCATATGTAGGGGACTTACTGTATCATCTGTCATCCTCATGAAACCCATAAGCCTGCTGCTGCTGCTGCTGCTAAGTCACTTCAGTCGTTTCCAATTCTGTGTGACCTTATAGACAGCAGCCCACCAGGCTCCCCCTTCCCTGGGATTCTCCAGACAAGAACACTGGAGTGGGTTGCCATTTCCTTCTCCAATGCATGAAAGTGAAAAGTGAAAGTGAAGTCACTCAGTCATGTCCGACTCTTAGCGACCCCATGGACTGCAGCCCATCAGGCTCCTCCATCCATGGAATTTTCCAGGCAAGAGTACTGGAGTGGGTCGCCATTGCCTTTTCCGACCAATATGGCAGGCACTCGTATTTTTCTCATTTTACAGAGGAGGAGGAGACAGAAGCAAAGAAATGTTAAGTCTGTGATCCAAGATCATAGATCTGGGACTCGGCAATGCTGGATTTGAACCCAGACACTCTTGCTCCAGCATGCACTGTTGTTAAGCACTTACTTAACCATGAGAAATGCACAGAGATGGTCTGACACTACAGGAATGGTCACCAACCCTCCATCCCTGGAGGAGGAGCCAGAACCAAGAATGAGCAAGTCATGGTTGGGGACATCATGAAGGCAATTCAAGCAGCAACAGAAGGGTTGGACTAGATGACTTTCCAGAATTCTTCCAGATTTCAGAGAAGAAAATTCTGTGTCTCAGGCCATTTGGACTGTTTTAACAACTGCTGTAGACTGGGTGGCTCAGAAGACAAACATTTATTTCTCTAAGTTCTAGAGGCTGGGAAATTCAAGATCAAGATGCCAGCAAAGGGACTTCCCTGGCAGTCCAGTGGTTAAGACTCTAATGCAAGGGGCACGGGTTCAATCTCTGGTCAAGGAACTAGGAACCCACAGGCCACGTGGAGTGGAAAAAAAAAAAAAAGTGCTACAGATCCAGTGCTGGACAGTTGCCCTCTTGTTTTATCACATGACCAAGAGAGCAGAGAGGGGACGAAAACTCGATTCTGTCACTCAGTATCAGAATAAGGGCATTAGTCCCATCAAGAGGGCTCCGTCTTCATGACCAAATGCCCCATCCCGACATACCACCGCATTGATGCCATTAGGGTTTCAACATGTGAACCTGAAGAGAACACAAGCATTTAGTCCATAGAACTCTGTCACTTGACTCCTTTGCCCTTCGTCATTTTCCTGAGGGAAGAGTTCCTTGGACTGCTCTATTTGAAGTAGAAAGAGTGCTAGCTTGGGAGTCAGGACCCCAGATTCCAGCTTGAACTGCAGGCAGTTCTGTGCTGTGAATTATGAGGTTCCCTCAGCGGAGGTTCCTTAGCTATAAAACAAAGATGGTGGATCTCTAACCCCTGCAACTCCGAGATCCCAGTTCTCTGATTTGGTGTAGGGGAGGAAAAAGAAGACCACAGAAGGGAAAGGGGACCCTGCTTTGGTCCTTCCACAAAATTAATTCTACCTCTCTGGGTTCCCTTCATCATTAGAGGTATAATTAGAGGCCTGGTCAAGAGGAAACCAGTCAGGTCAGTATCAGGCTGTCAATCCCTGTGGAACTTGGCATTTTTCTCCCTTCAGGACTGAGAACCTGACAATCCAGGGGATCTCAAATTTGATCTTGCTTTTTCACAACCATGGGCAAGGGCGATGTCAGAAATGTCCAGAAAAACTGATGGAGCAAGATTCTGGCTACATCTGCACATAGGCATTTTGAAGGGTCACCCTGCATTTTGGCTGGACTGCTCCCTGGCTCATGGTTTTCCACCTCTCTGTTGCTTTCAGAGATGTATATTTACATACGTATAAATATCTCTTTCCCTGAGGGACAATGAAGCTCAGCCAAGTGGGAATTCATTGTGATCCAGTAGCATTTATTATGAAGGAATTTCACCAGGTCGGGGAGCAGAGACTGTCTATTCAGGACATCACCTGCTTAATAAAATATTGCACAGCTCCCAGAAACTCGTGCAATTTCTTTTCCTATTTTTTCCCCCTTCAAATTAACAAATGGTATGCTGTTTCCCCCATTTTTGCCAATCTATATTGCAACTTTTTTTTTGAGACAGTAAGCAAACACAGTAAGGGTTAAACAATTTGTTAAAGGGTCGGGGGGTAAAGAGGAGTTGGGGTTTGGAAAGGGGGCTGGGGGGACTGAAATCTGCCAGCAGCAGCAATAAATGCAGAGTTATGCCTCAGGCATAATATATCAAAAAATATATATAATGCATCCAGCTTAAAACTAATGATTGCCATATAATTAGATGAGAAGCATTGTGCTATAAATGTGTATTCTTTAGCGTGCTGTGATTTTACTGTAAAAAAAAAAAAGAGAGAGAGAGAGAGAGCAAGAAAGGAGACAGAAAAACACAGAGCCCAGCAACATACTATAAAAAGAACCTTCTGTTGACTTCTCTACTGTTTAGTATTCCTTGGCTGTTCTCCCTTGGGAGTGTGTAATTAGTACTTTATGAAGAGTACATTTAAAGCAGTTTAATATTCACCTCATTCAATCTGAAACAATGTGATCCATGCTTAGACAAATCAGTGCTCCTTGCTGACATAAGCTGTCAGAACATTACCTCTGAAAAGACCTTTCAAGAGGTTTGGATGTTAATTAGTTGTCTATCATCTATAAACAGAGCAGTGAGCAGAAGGGGCTCCGACAGGCCAGAGGGATACGTTGGGAAATGCATTTTGTATGAATGCGGCTTGCAGGGGGGTCTTCTCGCTCTCCCCGCCTCTCTCCCTCCCC